>JAJEJO010004249.1:185612-201653 GCA_020662805.1 Glaucomys volans
ATTTGTGTTCAATGAATCAATAAGTAAATAAAAAAAAGAAAAAAAACTCAAAACTACATAAAAAAATGGATATATTCTACCAGATGCCATGGTGCACACCTGTAATCCCAGGGGCCCAGAAGGCTGAGGCAGGAGGACCATCAGTTCAAAACCAGCCTCAGGAACTTAATAAGTCTCTAAGCAACTCAGTGAGACCCTATCTCTAAATAAAATATAAAAGAGGACTGGGGATGTGGCTCACTGGTGAAGTGCCACTGGATTCAATCCACAGTATCCCCCCCAAAAAATAGATATATCCAATATTCAGTGTCAAAAGAAAGTCAAAATCCAAGAAGGCCCTCACATGAAAGTGGAAGAGGTACGAATTCCAAACGATGCACAAATCTCAAAGTATAAATGTAAGAAATATTAAAAAATAAGGTAATATATGTCAGCTACTAAAGTTTGCAAAGTAACAGAGTCCAAAGATATTAAAGTGCACAAAATTAGGGGTGGGAGTATGGCTCAGTTGGTAGAGTGCTTGCCTTGCAAGCACAAGGCCCTGGGTTCAATCCCCAGCACTGCAAAAAAAAAAAAAAAGACAAAATGACATATAGGTGATTCAAACGAACGACTTTTTAAAAGGTTAAATGAATTCCAAAAGAATACAGAAAAAGAAGTGGAATGATTTAAAAAAAAATACAACACAGAACATGGAAGATAAATTCATTCAAAAGATGAAGATTTTAAAAAAGAACCAAACAAAACACATGAAACTTAAAAGCTCCATAAGCCATACCAAAAACTCATTTGAAAGACTCACCAATAGACTAGATCAAGGAGAAAGAATGTAAGAACTCAGCAATAAGTCTGATGAAATACTACTTTTTTACAGTTCAAGAAATGAAATTTAAAAAATGAATAGAACATACAATATCTCTGGGACACCATTAAAAGATCAAACAGGCAAAATTGAAATTGCCAAAGGAGAAGACTTACATGTTAAAAGCACAGAAAAATAATTTAATGAAATAATTACAGAAAATTTCCCATAATTTGGGAAAGACATGGGCATCCAAGTACATGAGTCATTTAGAACCCCAAATAGAATTGATGAGAAAAGAATCTCTCAATTGAATATAATACTTAAATGGCCAAAATGAAGGGACCAAGAATATTAAAATCTGCAATAGAAATCTGCCAAGTCACAACTAAAGATAACTCATTAGACTAACAGCATACTTCTCTGCAGAAACTCTAAAATCCAGGAAGGCACATAGAAATTTATTTTAAAATCAAATAACTTCTATACTCAGCAAAGTCATTCTTCAGAATCAAAGAAAAAATATCTTCCAAGGTGAATATTAACTAAGAGAACTCACCACCACTTGAAAAGTATTACAAAAGATACTTAAGGGAATCTTATACCAAAAAGGAAATGAATACAATCATGACAGTACATGAACTAATACATCTTAGTAGATGTGCAAATAAGAAATACAAAGGAAACATAATCAATGCTGTAAACCATCAAACTTCGAGGATAAATAAAACAGGAAGAAATCAATATAGAATATTCAAAACAACCACAAGTAAAACATAAAAATGATAGAAATAAGTACATATAATTCATTAATAACAAATTATTTTAATTATCTAATCAGAGGATAAAGACACATAGAATGGATTTTTTAAAAAAGACACAACATTCCCTGGCATATAAGAAATTCACCTCACCTACAAAGACATAAACATATTAAAAGTCAAAGTATGCAAAATGAAATTCTAAGGAAGAGAAATCTGAAAGCAAACAGAAGTAAGCATATATCTGTATATATATATGTGTGTGTGTATATATATACATACATATATATATATATAAAATAAAATAGACCTTGAAACAAGAACAAAAGAGTCCAAGGATCATCATATATTGATAAATGGAACAATTTATCAAGAAGATAGAACAGTCATTAACATATGTGCACCAAATATTAAAATACTCAATTTAATTTAATTTAACAAACACTGCTAGAAAAAAAAGGGTGAATTAGGTTTCACTATGGTAATAGTGAGAAACTTTAATACTTCACTCTCACCAACAGAACACCAAAAAAAAACTTCAACAAATAAACATCAAAGTAACATTACAATATAGATCAAATAGACCTAACAGACATCTTTTAATGGTTGTGTAATACACATTGTTTTCATCAGCACATGGAACTTTTTCCAAAATAGCAACTTATGTTAGGCCAAAGGGCAAGTCTTTGCAAATTCCATCATCTTAAAATACTGTACTGCATTTTATGTGTTTGCAATGAAAAACAATGAGAAATCAATAGAAGAGAAGCAGAATAACACATACAACTATTAAAGATTGAATGAGCAGTGGGTCATTTAAGAAATCAGTTGGAAAACTTAAAAAGGCCTTAAATACATGGAAACGGAAGCACAATATGCCAGAACATGTGTAACAACTATAACAACAGCTGTACTAAAAGGGAAGTTTATACAGTAATAATAGACTACATTTTTAGAAAATCTCAAAAAATTACCTAATGATTCATCTTGAAGTCTTAGAAAATCAAGGCACAATCCCAAAACCAGTGGAAAGAAAGAAATAATAAATATATGAACAGAAATTAATCAAATGGAGATAAAAGAATAATAAAAAAGAAAAAAATGAAAGAAACATATCATTAGTTAAATTTGTTAAGACATAAACATTTTAAACCTATGGCTCAACTCACTAGAACAAAGAGAAAGAAAGCTAAAATAATTAAAACAAGAGTTAGCCAGGGTCAGGGGTGCATTGCTGTAATCCTAGTGCCTCAGGAGGCTGAGGAAGAAGGATCACAAATTCAAAGCCAGGCTCAGCTGAAATGTGACCCTAGGTTCAATTCCTGGTACCAAATAATAATATTATTAATAATAACAAGAACAGAAACAAAATTGAAAAAGGAGACATTATAATACACACCACTGAAATTCAAAGATCATTAGGAAATATTTTTTAAAACTATATATCAATAAAGCTAAATAATTACAGGAAATGGAAATATTTCTGGATATATACGACCTACTAAAATTCAAATATGAGGAAATAGAAAAACTAGAAAGATCAATAAAATTATGAGATTGAAGTAATAAAGAAAACTCTCTCAAAAATAGCCTGGGACCAATGCTTGGTTTTCTCAGATATTAAGGAACAAATAATACCAAAGGTCCTCAACCTATTCTATGAAACAGAGTTGGAACCCATTTAATCTCATTCGATGAAGCTAGTATTACCCTGAAATCATGACCCAGTAAGGACAAAAATGAGAACTATAAACCAATATCACCAATGAAAATATATATATGCAAAATACCTCAAGAAAATAAATACTAGCAGACTGAATCCAAAAGCACATTAAATGGTAACACAGCAAAATTAGATTTGTGTTATTTCAGGGATACAAAGAAAGCTCAAAATATACATATCTGCTAGCAGATACTGGGTAAAATTTTTTGGGGATTATAAAATGGATGGGCCATAAATGCTTAAGCATTTAAATAATGCTTGAGCAATTTTTAAAAATAACGGTTTAAAAAAATGTGAATTTGGTGATGGCAGGCTTTAAGAAAACAGGTTGTTTTAATCAGTTTTTCTGTGCAGTGACTAATTGATCTGACCAGCACAATTATAGAGGAAGAAAGGTTTATTTGAGGGCTCATGGTTTCACATGTCTTAGTCCATGGAATGCCAGCTCCATTCCTCAAGGCTCGAGGTGAGACAGAACATCATGGCCAAAGAACATGGCAGAGGAAAGTAGCTTAAATCATTAGGAAGCAGAGAAAGAGTCTCCACTCTCCAGATACAAAATATATGCCCCAAAGTCACACCCCAATTCCAATCTCCTCCAGTCACACTCTACCATTTCAATTAGTCCTATCAGGGATTAATTCACTGATTGGGTTAAGACACTTGCAACCCAATCATTTCTCCTCTGAACCTTCGTGCACTGTCTCACATGTGAGCTTTTGGGGAACACTTCACATCCAAACCATAACATTCTGCCCCTGGCCCCCAAAAGCTCACACTCATCAGAAAGTGCAAAATATATTTAGTCCATTTTTAAGAGTCCCTATAGTCTCAATAGATCTGAGATTGCTCAAAGTTTAAGTCCACAGTATTTTCTGAGGCTCAGGCAATTTCCCATTGTGAGCTCCTATAAAATTAAAAGCAATTTAGAAATATCCAATGTATAAAGGTACTGAGTAAACATTTCCATTTATAAAATTAGGGGCATAGAAAGAAGGGATGGTACCAAAGAAAGACCAAAATCTAGCTGGGAAAACAAGTCCAGTAGCTCCATGTCTGGCACCTGGGGCACATGGAATCTTGATGTTCTCTCCAATGGCATGTATAACTCCGCCCCTATTGCCCTGTTCATTGCAGCCCAAGTGGCCTTTCTGTTGGTTCATTTCCTGCAGCTTTCCTAGAAGGATGTTCCACAGTACTGGCATTTCTTAAGCTGAGGGGTTTCCAATGAACCTTCAGCTTCCTCCTCACATCTCCACACTTTGACTTTTCAGGGGGTGCCTTCATGGACTTCAACTCTGCTGCACTTTGCCTGGCCTCCCAGACCTTCCTTTGAAATCTTTGTGGATGCTTCCATTAATCCCCTAACTCCAGCATCCTGCTTTCCTGAAGAACCAGCACCATGTTTTTGACACCAAAGTCTGCCACCATCTTGAACAGTTGCCAAGTCCCAAGGAACCCTTTCTGCAGCATCCTCTGAGTGTCTGATTGGCTGAACATGTTGAAAAACTTCCTAGGCCCCCTTGTGCAAGAAGGGTACCCCACTGGTCTCTTCTCAAGAGAATTTTCACCTTTACTCCCTAGAGCTTGAGATGGGTGTGGTCTTGCTAGCTCCTGATATGTCCTCAAGTCGTCTTTCTCATTGTCTCTAGGCATAGTCTTTAGCATTCCTTTAGTGGCAATAATGTCTTTAATAGATACAACTTCCTTAGCCCTAGTTTTACTCCTGATATTCAAATCCACTTTTTTAAAATCTTTTTGCTCTGCTTTCTGCTCCTGATTATCACAATAAATTGGACTGAAAGCCTTCAGCAATATCCATGCCACTTCCTGAATGACATGCTGCCTAGATATTTCTTCCTTCAGATTAAGAAGTCCATTGCTATTGCTTCTAAAATCATCCTCATAGAAAGTCTCTGAATATGGGCAAAATGCAGACAACTTCTTAGCAGAACATAGTATGATGGCCTCTACTCCAAATTCCAACAGAATCCTCCTTTTCTGAACCCTCTTGAGCTAGGTCTTCACTGATCATGGTCCTATCACCATTCTGGTCTTCTGAGCTCACACTAGAATCATTCATTAATCTATGGTTACAAAAATGAAAGGCATTTCCAGATTGCACTGCTATACATCTCAAAATTCCTCCCACCAATTCCAAGAAGCTCCAAAATCTTCTGAAACACCTGGTCAGGTTAGTCACTGCAATGCCCCCACCCTTTGTACCAATTTCTGTTTTAGTCAGCTTTTTCACTGCTGTGACTAAATGATCTGACCAGAACAATTATAGAGGAGGAAAGGTTTATTTGAGGGTTCATGGTTTCAGAGGTCGTAGTACATAGAAGAATGGCTCCATTCCTCAAAGCCCGAGGTGAGGCAGAACATCATGGCCAAAGAAGAAGTAGCATGCATGGCAGAAAAAGTAGCTTGCATTATCAGGAAGCAGAGAGAGAGAGACAGAGTCTCTATCTCCAGATACAAAATATATACCAAAACCCGTGCCCCGATTCCAATTTCCTCCAGTCACACCCTACCTCTTCAATTAATCCCATCAGGGATTAATTCACTGATTGGGTTAAGACTCTTACAACAACTCAATCATTTCTCCTTTGAACCTTCCTGCATTGTCTCACATGTGAGCTTTTGGGGACACCTTACAACCAAACCATAATGCAGGTATCAGCCTACAGATGAGGAATAAATAATTTTTGCCTAAAACACAGTGGTTTTAATTGGCTCATTTATGCAACAAATGTTCTATGTCTATTAAACCAATTTATTTTCCAATAAAAACTTTCCTACACAGAAAACTCCTGGCTGAATAATCTTCAGTGGTGAATTCCATGAAACATTTTAGGGAAGAAAAAAATACCAAATTTCTTTGAAATTTTAAAGAAGTGGGAATACTTACCAACTGAATTTCTGAGTCTGGTATTATACTGGTAGCAAGTACACAGAGAAAATGACAAAAAATATTTTTCATGAACATAAATGTCACAATTCTAAACAAAATTTTAGTATATCAAATATCACAATTGGTGAAAAAATAATGCATATAATGAAATCAATTTATCCTAAAAATGCAAAGTTGATTTGACATTCAAAAATTGAATTATCCAAACTGCTAAAAATACCAAAATAAAAAAAAAAAACGTATAATCATTTCGATAAAGAAGTAATTTCTAAATTCTAAATCTACTCAGGATAAAACTCTGAAAAAAAATTTGGAAAATAAATCTAATTCCTCAACCTGATAAAAGACATCTACAAAAACCTAAAGCTACTAGTGTACTTAATGGTTAAAGGCTGAATGTTTCCTCCCTGAGATCAGAAGCAAGACAATGATGTTTGTTCTTGCCACTTTTAGTCAGTATTGCATTGGATGTTGTAGCCTTGGCAGTTATATAGGAAAAATAAAAGAAAAAGAAAAAGATTCAAAAGTGGAAAAGATGAATTTATTATTTCTTTCCTCACATGTAATGTTAACATGTATAGGGAAATTTGTATGTAACCAACAACAATATGCAAGAAATAATTAGTGAATTTAAATAGTTGCAGGATATTAGATCAATATAAAAAAACACCACACAGTAACAATTAAAATTTGAAATTATAAAAAACTATTGTTTAGCATAGTAAACTTGAGAGACTTAAAGGATAAATTTGACAAAAATATGTAAAATTAAATCATTACCTCATATACATTTATGACCATGTGTCTGATGTGATCCTACAATAAGTATAATCAGAAAAATAAGAATTTGCACTCTATTTATGTATGATTTATCAAAATGTATACTGTCATGTACAACTAATTAGAACAAATAAAATATTTAAAAAATGACACTTTCCTAAATTTATTCATGTTTTTATTTTTACAGACTTCATTTTGATTCATTGTACACATATGGGGTACAAATTTTCATTTCTGTGTTTCTGCATGATGTACATTCATATCATTCTTGTTAATCACACATGTACATAGGGTAATAAAGTCAGTCTCATTCCACCATTTTTCATATGCCCATCCCCTCTCCCTCCTATTTCCCTCTACATAATCTAAAGATCCTCCATTTCTCTCTCACCCCTCACCCCACCCAACCAGATTCTATATCATCATCCACTTATCAGGGAAAATGTTCGGCCTTTGTTTATTTGGGATTGGCTTATTTTACTTAGCATGATCTTACTCCGATTAGAATTGCTATTATAAAGAACACAAACAATAATAGATGTTGGCATGGCTGTGGGGAAAAAGGCCCACTTTTACATTGCTGGTAGAGTTGCAATTAGTACAACCACTCTGGAAAGCAGTGCGGAGATTCCTCAGAAAACTTGGAATGGACCCACCTTTTGACCCAGTTATCTCACTCCTTGGTTTATACCCAGAGGACTTAAAATTTGCATACTACAGTGATGCAGCCACATCAATGTTCATAGCAGCTCAATTCACAAGAGCTTAGACTGTGCAACCAACCTAGATGCTCCTCAACAGAGGAATGGATAAAGAAGATGTGGTATATATACACAATGGAATACTACTCAGTCATAAATACAAATAATATTATGGCATTTGCAGATGAATGGATGGAATTGGAAAAAATAACTCTTGACTGTAAAGCATTAAATATTGATTGCAGAAATAAAGGAAGATCCAAATTATTGGTCAGTATAGACAATACCATTAAAAAACTCAGAGAAGTCAAATTATTAAGCCACACAGAATACTGGGGAGAATATTCAGGTAGAGAGAGCATTCGAGTTCAAGAAACAGCAAGAAGACCACTACTGTCAAGTCTGAATGAGCAAGGGTTAGTTGTAGGAAGCAAGGGTAAAATGATAATGGCAGAAGAGTAATGGAGCAACAGATCATTCAAGGCCTTGCAACTCATTGTAAAGACATGATCCTTTCCTCTAAGTCAAATGGAAGTCATTCATTAAACATGGAAGTCATATGATTTGAATGCATTACAGCAGTGTACCATGAAGAGATACCAAGTTAGCAAGTAGGTATCTATGTCTGGAGTTCATTAGGATACTCCATAGATATAGGTTTCAGAATCTTCAGCATATGGATTATATTTAAATCCATGAGACAAGATGAGAATGAAATGAGTGATCCAGAGAAGGGGTCTAAGGATGATTGTTGAGGCATGCCATTAATGTAGATGTTTGAGAGATAAAGAGAAATCATTAAAAGGCAGAATGAATCATCTTTCTTCTCTCTAGTACATTTCAACTATAAATGTATAGGGTGAACAACCATATGACAAAATGTGGACTCAGTCTGCTGCTCCAAAGAATGGCAAAAAATATTACCAGTGAAATGTGTGACATTGATTATATTTTCATGTTCCTCTATCCTTATGAAAACCAAGTCTTCAACTTTTTCATGATAAATATATATTTTTCATTTAAAATATTAGTTTTTTTCTAGTGAGTTGCTACTTTTCATGGGGTACAGCACCACATACTAATGGAGTGTATCCCCTCTAGGTGTGTATAAGGAAACTGAAAAAGGCAAGATTTTTTTAAATGATTTTTAAAATACATGAAATATTTCCTATTCTGTGTATGAAAAGGCTCAATGTATATGATTACGTCTGAGTTGGAAGTACAGTAAATTTTCATTTGCACTCCAATAATTTAGAATTTATGAAAACCCCACTTCTTAAAATAACATAGGTAAATAACTGATTGTGTGGATATTTTGCCTGAGTTATGATCCCAAAAATCAGAATCAGCCATTAGAAAGTCCAGCCTGAACCAAGACTGAGAATAAAATGTGGGTGTGATAGCAGGGATCTAATTAAAGGAAACTTCACAAAGCCAGATGCAATTACAAATATCAAGTCTGAAAGAATAAATGAAGGGCAAGAAGTCAATCCAAAACAAAGGAGAAGCAATATTGGCCAGCCAAGAGAAAAATCAACGTGAGGATTGTTGCTTTCTATGTTTTTCATATAAAAATAAACCACATTAAGCAAAATTCATGGGATATTAAAGCATTACCAACCTCCTTAAGAGAACAGTGGCTTATGGACCCCTTTGGTGGTAAATAGCTAGCATTCCAATTACATGTTTATCCATTCATTAAAGCAGTTTTCCTACTTTGAAATGCCATGTTGCCCCATTAATATATTGTATGCAAAACTATTTTTAAACATTATTCCATTCAGTCCTGTATTTCTCACAAATTAGTTTAAATTAATGAGATTTTGGTATAAATTCAACTTACTCTTTGCTCACATAATATAGTGCCTTATCTTCTAAAGAGAGAAAAGTACATAACTGTGGAAGAAACAGAATTGAAACTCTCCTTGGAAACTAAATTTATTTCACATAATTTGCTAATGATAGGAATACCGATGATTGGTTATTAGACACTCATTCCCCTTTGAAATATATTGCTTGTTATAGACATTAACACTAAGGAAATATAATAATGACCTTCAGTATCATCTCATATGTGGTTCCTATGGAGAATTTACATCAAAGAAAAGACAGTTTTTCTATAGATAATATAATTGTACAGTGACTGCTCATTATGGCCAGAAAGTAAAAAGTCTGCAATTATGATTCCTTTTGTTAGACTTGTATATTTTACTCTAGTTTTCTCTTATATACTTTGTAATTTTTGTTTCATAAAGACATAACTAAACATCAATCACTCCTTTTATAACACTGTTAAAATAAGAGTATGGGACTTGGTTAAATAAGTAATAAATCTATTTTCCCCACAGAATTAATAACTTAAACAAACCCTCTCTCCTTCTCTCTTACTCCCACTTTCCATTGCTGTAATAATTTTTCAAATGCTAGTGAAATTAGAGGCATGATCAACACTGAAATAAAGTTTACTCCTGATTTATGTGTTAGTAATTTTCAACGTCTATGGCAAAATTATTTCAATGGATCCACAAGATGAGCTAATACTACAGAACTGTGAAGAACCTGGAAAATGGAGAATGGAGCTAAGTTGTTCAAGACAACAGTCTAAAGGTTAAAACCCCAAAATTAAAGGAGCATGAAGGCCAGGCATATCTAAGTTGTAATCTTGACCATTGTTTAGAAAGATTGCCCACAATACCTCCAACATTTAAGACCAGTGTCACATCCACCCAGTTCATTTGCTCCTGAAAATGACATCATTTTGGAAATTGGAAATTTATTCAAGGTCAGTAGGTTTGACGTCAAGACATACTCTAGAGCTTCTGGAGGTGGCATCACATGAGTGAAAATAATAATGTTTCCTCTAGAAAACACTGTTGTCTCTTCCTGTTGATTGTTTATTTGTTTGTTTGTTTTGCATACCAGGGATTGAACTCAGGGGCAATCACTGAGCCACATGCCAGCCCTATTTTGTATTTTATTTAAAGACAGGGTCTCACTGAGTTGCTTAGCACCTCACCATTGCTGATGCTGGTTTTAAACTTACCATCCTCCTAATACAGTCTCCCAAGTTGCTGGGTACAGGCAAAAGCAATCATGCCCAGCTTCCTGTTGATTTTAAGTGCACATATGTGTACCAAAATTAATTGTATACAAATAGAAATATCAATCTCCACACCATTATAATATTTCATGTAATCACTTTATCTGACATAGAGCTGTTTCTCGGGTCTCTTAGTTTAACCTAAAACCTTTCACACTCTGTCTTCAACTACACCTGTCTTTCATTCCACAAACTATAGTAAAGTTCAATATATTATTTCTCCACTACTCTCTTTGCCTATAAATCTTACTAGAAGAAAGTTGTGGAAGCCTTTCTAATTTTCTTTCAAGTACTTCTCCATTACCAACTGTGAAATGCTGGCCTTCCTGCCCGTAATAGACTCTCTCACCTTACCATGTCTCTCAATCACCTTGAAAAATTCTCACCTCCACTGTAGTGCCTTCCCTGCCCATGTTTACTCACAATGATCTCTCACTCCTCTGATATCTCATGATATTTCTATTCTTAACCATCACGTCCTTGCCTGTCATGTTTACACATCAATAAATTGCTATTATTATTAATGTTGTTAGTTAAATAATTAAAAATAACATTATATAATTTGCTAAACATACCATATTATTAAAATTTTAATTGTTAGAGAAACACAAAAATTAAAACTACACTGAGATTTTATCTCATTCCAGTCAGAATGGCAATTATCAAAAATACAAATAACAATAAGCAAGGATTTAGAAGAAAAGATACACCCATATATTGCTGGTGGGACTACAAATTGGTGCAACCACTCTAGGAAGCAGTATGGAATTCCTCAGAAACTGAGAATGGAACCATTATTTGACCCAGTTATCCCATTCCTCGGCATATCCCCAAAGGACTTAAAATCAGCATACTATAATGAGATGACCACATCAAACTTCACAGCATCCCAATTCACAAATCTAGCTGTCCTTCAATAGATGAATGGATAGAGAAAATGTGGTACATATGCACCATGTAATATTACTCATCCATAAAGAAGAATGGAATTGTGGCATTTCCTGGTAAATGGATGGAACTGGAGGCTACAAGGCTGATTGAAATAAGCCAATCCCAAAAAACCAAAGGCCAAATGTTCTCTCTGATATGTAAATCCTTACTCACAATAGGTGAGGTGTGGAGGGAGGAGTGGAGGTTCACCAGATTGCATAGGGGGGAATGGGTGGAAGAGAGGGAATGGTAATGGGAAAGGCAGTAGAATAAATTGACATAACTTTCCTATGTTCATATATGAATACACGACCAGTGTAACTCCACATCATGTACAACCACATAAATGGGAAGATATACTCAATGTACATATGATGTGTCAAAATACATTATTCTGACATGTATAACTAAAAAGAACAAATAAAAATATTAAAAATACAAAAATAAAAGTAATTTAAAAAAATTGTCCAATAAAGGACTTCTCTGGGTATATGCCTCTAAGAACAGGCATTAATAAACTGCAAGGACTCATTTCATTGCTTCATAAGACCACCATTTTATTATAAGCCATTAATTCAAAGAAGTCAATTTCAACAAGACAATAATCAATTACTGTATTTTTAAAGTCAGTGTTGAATTGGATAGTATAGCAGATATGTAACATAACACCAGGCTTCCATCCTAAAGGAACTAAAAATATTGGGGAGATAAGACACCATGTGAGGAGATAAGATACACTTTGAAACTTGAGAAATATACAGTTTTACAAATGCATATAGAAGAGAGAAGATTGCACTAGCAGACTATCATAGGTTAAGTGTGGAGGGAATTCAGAATGAATTCAAATATATATGTGTGTATAAATTATCCATTGTTATTTTGGGACCTTCGTAGCATCATAAATTAGTGATTTAAATGTCAAAATTTCATAAAATATGTATTTATTAAGAGATCATATATTATCACATAAGTTTGGTGGAACAATTTGGTAATATGTAGCCAGAGCCTTAACATATACATTTTCTTTCATTAAACTTGTAATATAAAATAATCAGTGACATACATAATATTTGAACTCTCTCATGAATCTGCCTCTTCCCTCATCTCCTTTGTTTCTCACAATTCCTATTGGTTCTAATATATGTATGTGTATATATGAGTCATAAGTCTCACCCACAATTTACATATATCTTAAAACTATTTACTTCTCTATTGCCACTCTGTACTCCAAGCCACCATAACTTTTTCTTTAGACCATTCAAATGGTTTCTTTGTTTTATTCTTTCTCCAATGACATCACCAAAGAAACATGAATCATATTTTACAATGAAAATCAAATGATATCCCTCTTCTGCTTAAACTCTTTAACAGAGATGGGAAAACTGCAAAATCCTGACCACGATCTATAAAAAAAGCACTGTTTATCTGGTTTTGATGACTTTTTGCAATTTATTTCATGCTACTCTCCCCAATTATACCAAAGCTCTAGTTTTGCTGAATATCTTTGAGTTTTTCTTTACCACCTTAAGGTCTTCACATAACTCTGCTTGTTCCTTGCAGCACTCTTCACACAATGTCCACTGTGTTCCACTCCTCAAAATACACAGAACACACAGCACACACAGACATACACACTTTATTCCTATATCTGTCTCCTTCCAACATTCAAGGTAAATGTAAGTATTACCTCCTTGTAAATAACTTCCCTATATATCTCTTCCAAAGTAGTCCCTATTATCACAATTTTGGTCTCTATAATATTATTAATCTATCTTCATCAAACTCATAATTCTAATTACATATTTATTTACTTATTTTTATCTATTTCCTTGTTAGATTCTAAATTCCATGCAATAAGGAACTTGCCTGATTTGTCCATCAATATTTACCCCATGGTTTTCACAGTGCCATATACCTACTAATGCTTAATAAACACTCATTTCATGAAATATTGTACAAGGACATTTATTATAGCAATTATAATAGCAAGAAATGGAAACAGATTAAATCCCCCAAAATGAGGCAATGATAAAATTAATTAAAATAGAATCACATGTGAAATTCCATGCCAGTAATTTTGGCAACTCAGAAGACTGAGGCAAGAAGATTACAAGCTAAAGGGCAACTTAGTGAGATTGTGCCTCAAAAAATAAAAAATAAAAAGGGTGGAGAATATAACTCAGTGGTAAATTGCCGCAGAGTTCTAACCCTGGTAGCAAAAACTAAAATAAATCATGATAAGAATATATTGTATTTTTTTGTTTTGTTTTTTTGGCAGTGCTGGGGTTTGAACTCAGGGCCTTGTGCTTGCAAGGCAGGCACTCTACCAACTGAGCTATATCCCCATTCACAAAGAGAAAGCCTGCCTTACAGAACATTCGCAACAAAATATTCAAAGATGAAGAAAAAAAATAACAATCTCAGTCAACATGGGGAGGAATTACCCTAAAGAAAGAGTCAATCAAAGGAGAAACAAAGTTAAGCTAAAAACCCCAAAAAAGCAAAAATGACAGGAAATACAAGTCATATCTCAATAATAACCCTGAATGTAAATGGCCTAAACTCATCAATCAAAAGACATAGACTGGCAGATTGGATTAAAAAGAAAGACCCAACAATATGCTGCCTTCAAGAGACTCATCTCATAGAAAAACAAGCCCACAGACTAAAGGTGAAAGGATGGGGAAAAACATACCATGCACATGGAATGAGTAAAAAACCAGGGGTTTCCATCCTCATTTCAGATACAGCAGACTTCAAGTCAAAGTTAGTCAGAAAGGATAAAGAAGAATAATTCATACTGCTTAAAGGAAGCATAAATCAGCAAAACATAACAATCATAAATATTTATGCACCAAAAAATGGTGCATCCATCTATGTCAATCAGATCCTTCTCAATTTCAGGAATCAAATAGACGAAAACACAATAACACTGGGAGACTTTAACACTCCTCTCTCACTGTTGGACAGATCTTCCAAGCAAAAATTGAACAAAGAAACCATAGGACTCAATGACACAATTGCTAATTTGGACTTAACAGACATATATAGAATATTCCATCCATCAAAAAGCGAATACACTTTCTTCTCAGCAGCTCATGGTTCCTTCTCTAAAATAGACCATATGTTATGCCACAAAGCTACTCGTAGCAAATACAAAAACAGAGATACTACCTTGTATACTATCAGATCATAATGGAATGAAATTAGATATCAATGATAAAGTTAGAAACAGAAACTACTCCAAGACCTGGAGATTAAATAATATGCTATTCAATGATGCATGGATAACAGAAGACATTAGGGGAGAAATTAAAAGATTCTTAGAGGTCAACGAGAACAAAGATACAACATATCAAAATCTCTAGGATACTATGAAAGCAGTGCTAAGAGGAAAATTCATTGCAGGGAGTGCATTTAATAAAAGAATGAAAAGTCAACAAATCAATGACCTCACATTACAGCTCAAAGCTCTAGAAAAGGAGGAACAGATCATCACCAAAACTAGTAGAAGACAGGAAATAATCAAAATCAGAGCTGAAATCAATGAAATTGAAACAAAAGAAACAATTCAAAAAATTGACGAAACAAAAAGTTGGTTCTTTGAAAAAAATAAACAAAATTGATAAACCCTTAGCCACGCTAACAAAGAGAAGGAGAGAGAAACTCCAAATTACTAAAATTCATGACAGAAATGGAAATATTACAACAGACACAATTGAAATACAAAACATAATAAGAAGCTACTTTGAAAATATATAGTCCAACAAAATAGAAAACCTGGAAGACATCAACAGATTCCTAGAGGCATATGAGCCACCCAAACTGAATCTGGAGGACATACACAAGTTAAATAGATAAATTTCAAGCAATGAAATAGAAGAAGTCATCAAAAGCCTACCAACAAAGAAAAGTCCAGGACCAAATGGATTCAGAGCCGAGTTCTACAAGACCTTCAAAGAAGAGCTCATTCCAATACTCCTCAAAGTATTTCACGAAATAGAGGAGGAGGGAACCCTTCCAAACTCATTCTATGAAGCTAATATCACCCTGATACCAAAACCAGAGAAGGACACATCAAGGAAAGAAAATTTCAGACCCATATCTCTAATGAACATACATGCAAAAATTCTTAACAAAATTTTAGCGAACTGCATACAAAAGCATATTAAAAAGATAGTGCACCATGATCAAGTGGGTTTCATCCCAGGGATGCAAGGTTGGTTCAACATCTGGAAATCAATAAATGTAATTCACCTCATCAACAGACTTAAAGTCAAGAACCACATGATTATTTCAATAGATGCAGAGAAAGCATTTGATAAAATAC
>JAJEJO010004249.1:206653-269125 GCA_020662805.1 Glaucomys volans
CTCTTTCTCTCTCTCTCTCTCTCTCTCTTTCTCACACACACACACACACACACACACACACACACACACACAGTTTTCTAGTTATTATTTTGTCCCTATAGTTAAAACATACCTGATATCATCAGAAAGCCACCTCCGACTTTATAACATCCAGCATTGGCAAAGGGAATACCACACACCAGCAGAAATCCCCCAGCCAGACCAGATCCAATACCTAATATAATAAAGATTATCCAGAAGCCTCTGTACACTAGAGAGTGAGAAGAAAAATACAAATGTTAAGAGTATTCTGTAAATTAGGACTAAACCATAAAAACCATCTATCACTAAAGATAAGAATAATTTTGTTTGGATTTCCAGCTTCATAGTTATTTGTATAAACATTCTTTACCTAACCTCCTTCATATCTTTAGAAACATAGTGCAGATTATTCTTCATACCAGATGTCTTCCCTTACTGATACAGTTTCGGTTAGAGGCCCCTCTGATGTTTGACCATAACACCCTTTCACTTACTTTTTGAAGAAATATATCATGCTAGACTGTAATTCTCTGGGTTTTTTTTTCTATCCTTCAATAAGCTAAGAGTTCCTTGAGGGGAAAGATTCTATTTTATTTGTTTCCATTGTCTGCAAACTCCCAGAACATAGTGAACCTTGAAAACGACTTGTTGCACTGAATCATGTCTTGGCTCAGTTTCAGTTCTGCAAGGATAAAAGGATAAGCTCAGAATAATTTTTATTTGTAGTGGGTTTCCTAGCTGTAAATTCTCTGATGACAACCATTTTATAAACTCATGACTTTGATTTCCCACATGTAGAAAATAAACCATAAAGAAGACTTAAAATCGGGGGAAGAGAAAATAACCATGCTGATTCCTAATTTTTTGACCATGCCTTATGCCTCCCTTCCTTCATACACAAAATTTACCTGTTTCTGCCAGTGTCTGTTAAACATAAACTTTCAAAACAATCCATCCTCCTGCTGGCATGCAATTGTTCCTGTCCTTCCTTTAGCCTTTCTGAGTAGGTGAGAACATGTGCAGGATGGATATGTGAGCAGAATGAATTTTCCCCAAAATTATTCCATATAAATAGATTTTAAATAAGAAATGAATTCTTAATTTCCAACACAACTAAAGTAAAGGAATATGGGATTCAAGATAGCATTTATCTCATCATTGTTACGGTGTTCCAATGGCCCTTTTGAGATAAATTACTGCATGGCCCAAAGTGAAATGGAAATTGAAGGCAATTCTCTGGATTGTGAAATGAAGTAAATAATTTTTTTGAAGGATCCATACCTTTCAGGAAAGATGCAAAATTCTTCAGTATTCCTGAATTTCCCAGAATATAATTCAGTGCTTTTTTTTACATTTTAGCTACAATGAAATAAATATATTCTTCTGTCTCATTGCTTTGAATTTTTCTGTCTACAATTGAAACAATTTTCTGATGTTCTCTTTTAAACTACGAATTCTAACATCTGGGAAGTTAGAAGCTTATTCCAAATCAAGAGCTGCCACACTGGGAGAGTTAATTTGGGGCATATTGGGAAGTGGGATTGACATGTGACAATTAACAAAAATCCCTCTACCTTGCACATGTTCACAATCTTCAAACTCTGTCAGAGAATTTGCACAATCCAGCAACCATCAATTCTTTGAAAGAAATTCTTTGAGGTATCTGATATTGAGGAACTAAGGTTCATAAAAAAAGGCTATATTTAGCTATTTTATTGATTGTAAATGATGGTAAACTACCTTGAAGAATGCAGGTATCTCTGAAGCACAAATATCAGAAACAGGAAGGGACAAGGAAGAGGATTCAGACAATATTCCCTCAAATTTTGCAACTAAAATCTTGATATTTACTTTATAAAATTTTCATGAGAATGTGGTGTTGATGCTTAATTAAAAGGTCAACATGATTGCTTATTTTTCTTCCTAGAGTTCCCAGAATGAAAACCAAATTCAAATCTTCAATTAATAAGAAATAAATAATCACTTTATCAGTTCCAATAAGGAAACAGTGGAGAAAAACAAATACAATGTAATTTTTTTGCACATGGAAATAACCCACAAAATTATTAATGTTTGTTGCTTTTATTGGTGGACATGGTGATTTTTTCAGTTGTTTAATATGTATATGAAAGTGTAATTCTCTGCAAAAGCTGGGCAATCTGCAATAAGTTACTTTATCTTACTGAACCTCAGTTTCCCCAGAAGTAAAATGAGGACAATGGTAATGCAGAGCAATTGTGATAATGGAATAAGTTTTATGTAAAACACAATGTTTAATAAATAATAAGTAGTTGATGTTATTACCAGTATCATTTCAAATATAGGTCAGTTGATAGAGTGTTTGCCTTGCAAGCACAAGGTCCTGGGTTCAACTCCCAGCACCACAAGAAAAAAAAAAAGCTCAGAAAAAGGCAGATTACCCATTTTCCCATTTTATTGAATTTCTTTTGGGACTTAAAATCATAAAACTTCCATAAAAATACAAGGAAACCAAATTGCTCCTTTTATTTTTCTTCAACTTATATGCTAAAGGAATAGAACAATGGAAAGAGCAATTTGCCAGGAATCAGTAGACTTGCCTGCATGCATGTGCTGGCTCTGCTCTATACTTTCCCTGTGGCCCTGAAAAAAAATCCCTTGATATTGTTTCACTTCATTTTTCACTTTCTGTCAGAATGTAAATAATAAATCTTGTCTATCCCTACCTCTCTGCCTTTCAGAGCACAGTAGGACAATTTGTTTTAGATGGTTCCATGGTCATGTTTTAAGAATGAGGATTGAAAGAAAAAAAAAATATATATATACACATATATATGTGTATACACACACACACACATATTGTTTTAGTCAGCTATTTTGCTGGTGTGACTAAAAGATCTGACCAGATCTCTTGTGGAGGAGGAAAAGTTTATTTGAGGGCTCAAGGTTTCAGAGGTCTTAGTCTATAGAAGGCTGGTTCTATTCCTTGGGCTCAAGGTGAGGCAGAACATCCTGGCAAAAGAGTGTGGTAGAAGGAATCAGCTCACATGATGATCAGAAAGCAGAGAGAGAGAGGTCTCCACTCTCCAGATACAAATACATACCCAAAGCCACGAATCCAATGCCCCACCTCCCCCAGTCACTCCCTACCACTTTAGTTACCTCTCCGTTAATCCCATCAGGGGATTAATTCACGATTAGGTTAAGACTCTCAAAATCCAATCATTTCTCCTCTGAACCTTCTTACATTGCCTCACAATTGAGCTTTTGGGGAACACCTCACATCCAAACCATAGTATATATAGTATTTATAAATATAACATATACATTATACATACAATACGTATAATACTAACTCAATGACTGGAGCATAGTAAATACTTAGTAAGTATTATCATTATCATCTTTGACTGCTTGGTGCATTTTTATTTAAAATGCAGATAGTTTCAATGCATCCAAAATAATCATAACAAAATTAAAAATCAATATTTTTATGAATATAGGTGAGACAAAGGGATGATGTGATATTCAAAGAATCAAACTATGTTTTGAACATTACTCACAAAAATTATAGATGAACTGCATTGTTTGTAATTCAGTCCGTGTAATAATGTTTTAGAACAAAAACTGTATATAAACAACTGCTCCAAGTTATCCATATTTAAATAGTCACATCAAAATCTCATAGTGACCAAACTTCTAATTTTTTTAATAACAAGGGTTTTAACCCAGGGTTGCTCTTCTACTAAATTACATGGCTAGGCCTTTTTTGTTTTGTTTTTTTAATTTTGAATCAGGGTCTCAATAAGTTGTTTAGGTCCTACCTAAATTCCTGAAGCTGACTTTGAACTTGTGATACTCCTGCCTCAGCCTCCCAAAATGCTGGGATTATAGACATGCACTTTTTTGACATCAGTGGTGATGATAAAATGAGGTAATGGATATGAAAGTGTTGCGATTGTAATCAATGCTAGAAAGTATATCCTATGTGCTTCCTGATTACATTTTAGTTGGCTTTTAATGCAAAATAACTGCAGTAGATTATAAGTAATATGATATGTAATCTTGTATACAATTTGTAAGTATAACCAAACAGAGGGGAAAGGAATTTATGAACTATGATCATCAAATACAGATGATTTTTTAATGTTTGCTGAATGTATACTGATTTGTACTGGTACTTATGATACGATTCTCTCTTTTTTCCTGTTCAAATATGGTCATCTTTCTGTATCTGTGTATTCCACATCCACAGATTAAAGTAATCACAAATCAAAACTATATGAAGAAAAACTGCATGAGTGCAAACCAGGCACAGATTGTTTCTGTCATTATTCATTTAAAATATAGTAGTATTTTCATAGCTTTTTCATTTTATTAGGTATTTATAAGTAATCTAGAGAAGATTTAAAGTATACAAGCTATGCATAGATTAAATGGAATATTGCTCCATTTTATATAAGGACCATGAAAATATGTGGATTTTCATGTCCTTGAAGGTCTTGGAATCAATCCCTTGTGAATTTCCAATTTAAGTGTTTAAAAAATCTAATTTATGATATTCTGATAGATATTTTATTCCACCTAACCTTCAAATCTAGGGAATGGAAGTGGGACATGTTTCTGAATACTGTTAAGAACAAGTGTTTAAGGGAAATTTGAATTCCCTTGCTCAGTTCTTTTTTGGACCAGAGTACCATAAAAAGCAACAATGTAGGTTTTAGAATAAAAAGTACTTAATACTTACTTTGGGTTCCACCACTTTAAACCTTTCTGAGTTTCAGTTTCCCCGTTTGTAAAATGGTTCTATAATGTAGTTTCATGTGAGGACAACATTATATCATTTCACCTAGCTTCACACCTAGTGGATTTTTATACTTTGTTCTACATATAATGCCTCCTATTGTATTATTGTTTAGATGAAATCGATTTTGTGACTGGACACCAGAAGCAAAAATAACAAAACTTAGTCCAAAATCTAACATACAACATTTATTTAATTAAAACCATGTAAGCTCTTAATAATCATGTATCTTGGTTATATACAACAAGAATCCTGGTAATATTTTTCAAAACTCACCTGTTGTTGCATCAAAGGAAGGATGTGGGAAAGGCCCAACAGCAACTGGCATAGGAAACAGATACCCAGGAATACAATGCTTGGGATGAGGCTGGTTCACTGCCAGAGAAAAAGTACACCTTATTTTTAATTCTATGATTTTGGAAATTAAACTCTAATCCCTTATTAACCTTGCAATTCAGCAAAGTATTTGAAGGACTGAATAAATAATGAGTATAAATACTTCATTTTGTAGATAATGCTGGTGTGATACAAAGAAGAGAAATAACATACCCAAGGTCCCATAAAGAAAGGTAGAAATTGGGGTACAAATATCCGAGTTGTGATTTACTGTCCTTTAAAACATTATCTTCATTGACATTTTGTGTGCTTTCTATTAAAGTCATTAAAATTTAATCAGCTTTTAGTATGTACATAAAACAACTAAGATAGATGCTGTGTAGACTATTAAGTCTCTGGATTTATAGAAATTAAAACATAATGATAGAAATAGAAACACATGCCCAAGGAGTTGTAAAGTATTTGTAGTCTGTCTTAAATAGTATAAAATGTACCAAAGATATTGTCCTAGGTTTCTAAGAGGAGAAAGAGTTTAGTTTTAATTGGGAATTCCATAGAAAGAATTCTGAAACTTGTAGAATTTGTTTTGAATTTGATTTAAATTTGCATAGGATGAGTATGCATTTATCAATTGAAAATGGAAAAAGGAAATTCTAGATAAATAATAGGGCACAAGCACAGGGAGTGACACAGCAAATTAACAAGCAAATTTGAGAGAAAAAGTCAAAATTTTGGCAATAGAAGTGAAATAAAGATATTTCTAGTTTTCAAAAAGTGCAATGAGCATTACAAGAGCCAACCATAGCTATATATGTGCCAAAATAGCACAGATAAAATTCTCATTTTATTTTCTAAGAAACAAGTCAATGTAATGGGAGTGTGCAATATCCACCTAAAAATTAAAATACACAATATGATACAGGTCAAACAATGTGAAAGTAAGCTGTTTGTATGTCAGGTACTATGATAATCATGTAATAGATGACCAAATCAGTGTGTCAAAAAGATCACAAGGATGAGTTGAAACTAGCACAATGAAATTTATTGTAAAGTTGTGCTCTTAATTTCTAAAAACTATTTGCACTACTCTATGTAGTAATAAACATGGATAAAGAAAATAGTGCAAAATTAAGATGGCTTTTCTACAAAATTCACTATAAACTAATTATGGCATAATTTTCAATTACAGTAAACAAAAAGTTAATGTCATTCAAGTCTGCATTAATAGAGGTAAACTGACTCTTCACCCAAATATAGGAGATAAGTCACATCTGGGGCACTATGCTAATGATAGGTGCCACATTTTAAAAGAGACATGAACAAATTAGAGCACAAAAAAGTGAACAGATCAGCTACAGAATGATAATATTATTTTGTTACAAACAATGGAATAAAACTTGGATATTTAAAGAACAGAAATACATGGTTGGGACGAAGATGAAAGGAGATGAATGATAATGCTCATTAATCACTTGAGGAGTTTCCATGGATAAAAGTGACTGACTTGTTCAGTGTAGCTCCAAATGACAAATGAGAGTCCATGGTCAGAGATTTCAGAAAGACTGATTTTTGTTTAATAATAAAAGACACATGCTGTAATTATAGCTGTCAAATATTACAATAGTGTATTTAATGAATGAAGCTAAGTACCCTTCAATGGAGGTATTGAAGAATAGACTTGATGGCTACTTGTCAACGTATTACAGAAGAGATTCATGCATCAATCAGGTTAGGAGTTGGACTAGATAACCTTTAGGGTATCCTATAATAGTAATGATCTCTGATTCTAGGAGCCCATGGAAAAGCATGTCATTATAATGGAAGTGCCATTTTATCAATATTAATAGCATGTCCTATCATGATTAATGATATACTGAGAATGTTAGATGCATTAATAGAGTGTCTACTGATTTTAAAGTGTTTTATAGTTAGCACTAGCACTTCCAAAAAATGGACATTTATCTCCACTTATATTGCTAAATAATTCTCATTGAATTGCTTACTGCTACTGTCTGAATATCAAATCAATTTGCTATAATAAATGATTTTATGATTTACAACAAAGATTTAAAATTTGCCTAAGCTAAAAAGATAGGTTACTAATGATAAGAAAATTCAGTGTTTATCCCTTCACATGTGTACTTCAACTACAATTGACATACATTTTCCTCCCCAAGTTTAATTCTTAGGTTTGACATGTCAAGGCTGTCAATCAGGCTTGTGTATCGAAAGATATAAAAGAAGGAAGATGGCATCTCAGAGGAATCAACAGTGCTGCAGCAGCTCTCCAAGAATGATTTAAATCAGTAGTTCTCTAGCAGCAAACTAGCATAAGGAAATGGGATTGGCAGGGGCAAAGCAGGGTGGCAACTTGGTGATCTAGTATTCAGAAGAAAACCAAAAATATTGGTTCCAAAAATAGAAAAATAATAAACAAAGGAAACATATGGTGGCAGTGTCAGGCATACTGTAGCTTAGTGAGGGAGGGAAAGCACTCCTCCAAGAAGAAAGTAACTTCCCCAATGGGCTTAAGAAAAAAAAGATGCTAATGAACATATCTGCAAACTGGAGGAGAACATAACCTCAGAAAAGCCTGGGTTGTGTTTACTGGGAAAAAAAGCATGGGAGTCTTTGGGTGAAGACAGAACTGGTAATCTCCAACAGAGGTACCATTTTTAACATCCAAGAACAGTTAATTAGGCCATACTTTTCACTGGATCATAGGTGCCCAAACCTAGACATGTTCTGAACATAGAAGAGGAACTTTTAATCTGCTGGGGCTCTGAAAAGTGAATAACAAGTGTGTTTCCATTGTAAACTGCAGCCTAATAAGTTTTAAATGGAGTGAATGACAGGGCTGGGGGTTTGAGCCTAAGGAAGATCAAAGGGAAAATATCAAGTTCACTCCCAAATCATACCACATGGACAGGGACATGTCTGCTTAGGAATCAACTTCCTCAACAAGACTCCTAAAGCACAAGAAATAAAATCAAGAATCAATAAATTTGATGGTATCAGACATAAAAGCTTCTTCACAGCAAAGGAAACAATCAAGAACATGGAAGCCTACAGAAGTGGAGAAAATCTTTGCTACCTGCACCTCAGATAGAGTGTTAAACTCCAGGATATATAAAGAACTCCAAAAGCTTAACACCAAAAAACCAAATAACCCAATCAATAAATGGGCATAGGAACTGAACAGGCACTTCACAGAAGAAATATGAACAGCTTAAAAATATATGAAAAAATGTTCAATATCTCTAGTAATTAGAGAAACACAAATCAAAACTACACTGAGATTCCACCTCACTCCAGTCAGAATGGCAGTTATCAAAAATACAAATAACAATAAATGTTGGCAAGGATGTGGGGGAAAAGGAAAATATTTCTGATGAAACTGCAAATTGGTGGAAAGTAGTGTGGAGATTCCTCAGAAAACTTGCAATAGAACCACAATTTGAGCCAGTTATCCCACTCCCTGTTTTACACCCAAAGGACTACTACAGCATACTACAGTGATGTAGCCACAACAACAGCTGTTTCTAACAGCTCAATTCACAATAAGCTATAGTCTAGGTCCCCTTCAAATGATGAATGGATAAAGAAAATGTGGTGCATATAAAAAATGAAATGTTACTCAGTCATAAAGAATGAAATTATGGCATTTGCCAGTGAGTGGATAGAACTGGAGACTACCATGCTAAGTAAAATAAGCCAACCCAAAAAATCAGAGGTCAAATGTTCTCTCTGATATGCAGATAATAACACACAATAAGGGGGGAGGGAAGAATGATAGTTCAGTTGATTAGCCAAAAGGGAATGAAAGGAAGAGAGAAGCAATGCGAATAGAAAAGACAGTAAAGTGAATTGGACATTACATTCCTATGTTCATATATGGATACACAACCAGTGTAACTCCACACCATGTACATTCACAAGAATGGGATACTAATTATTCCATGTGTAGTTATACTCCATGTGTGTATAATATGTTAAAATACACTCTACTGTCATGTATACCTGAAAGGAACAAATTTTAAAATTTTTTAAAAATTAATTTTGTGATTAAAGAAGTTCTAAAAAACAAATTAAGAAAACACATATAAAAGGGGAAAGACCATTTCAATAAGGAGAGATTCTGAAAATCAAACAATCAAAATTTCTGGAAATGAAGGACCTAAAAATTTTTAAAAATCATTTGAAAGTATCACCAACAGATTAGGTTACATTAAAAAAAACAGCACTTTACTGTCTGAAGACAGTGTATGTAAACTTGAACACTCAGTAAAGATTAAAGGAAATGGCCATGATCATAATATATAAGATTTCTAGAACAACGTTAAGAGAACAAATTTAAGATTTATTGGTCTTCAAGATGAAATGGTGATACAGACTAATGGCATTAAGAAACTTTTCAATGAAATAGTAACATAAAAATTCCAAACTTGAAGAATGACTTGGGAATCCACATACAGGCTATATATAGAACCATAAACAGACAAGTTCAAAAAAGAACCTCTGAAAAACACAATAAAGATACTTATATTTTAAAAGAATAGAATATTAAAAATCACAAAAGAAAAAAATCAGGTCACAATTAAAGATTATGCAGTAAGGCTCAATTCTGACTTCTCAACTCAGCTTTCAAAGTACAGGAGGGTCTGAAATGAAATAATCCAAGTTCTGAAAGAAAACAATTGCCAACCAGTATTGCTATATCCAACAAAAATTTCATTTAGAATTGAAATTGAATTTCATTCAGCAGAAATAAAAACTTTAAAGAAAATAATTAACAAAACGAACCCATGACCACTAAGCTTGCACTATGGAAAAAATACATAAAGAAATACTATGTGGAGACCAAAGACACAATGTGGAGACCAAAGATGGTAAAATGGAGAAAGGCAGTGATTCCCAAACTCCCCACATTACAAAAAGGAGGCAGTAAAGAAAGAGTGGACCTGAGAGGTGGGTGAAAAAATAAATACTTCAAGATCTAATATTACAAAGACTAAGACTGGAGAGACTTGGAGTTTGGTTACCAGAGTATAAAATAAAGGTAGATTTCCCTAACTAGAAACCTGGACCAGGATGGGGAAAGGAGTAGCAAAAAGAGAATGAGGAAGTGGAAAAGTCCATAAGCTCACACCATTAAAAATGTTTAGGGAGAAAAGACGACTATCTTGAAGCAGGTAAAACAGTTTAAATCCAAATTCTGAATTAAAGGCTGCATCAGGCTCCACAGTCATCTTTTAAATCAATACAGCATCTTTCCAACTCCAGATATCAATATATTAAATCAGATGGTGTACTCTTTCACTGGAATCTCTTAAAAATCTGTGTAGGAAGAATTTGGAGAGGAATCAAAGCTATCCAAAAATCACTGATACCCCCTCCCGCTCACTGAATTCAAAGGGAATGGAGTGGATTAGACCTACATGAGAATTTCTAGCCTAGACAACTACTCTACACAACCTCCATGGGAACTCAGGAAGAGACAGAATTGGCACCCCAAATTCACAGCGCTCAGGAATTGAGAGCTCAGATCCGTGTGAAGGTAGTTTGGATCCTGAGCAGCAGAAAGGGAAACCATCAGAATTGCTGCTGCCACTGACACTAGCAGGAGGCACATCACAGTGGGAAGTGGCCTGAGTCACAGGAAACCTAGAGAGACTGCAGGCTATTTGAGGCCCATCTTAACAGGAAACTGTCTGGATCTTCAGCACCATAGAGATGATGGGTTCTGAATAGTGGCAGCAGTCAGAAGAAAGTCAGTCATGGCAAGAATTTTCCTGAGTCCCTGAAAGGTTAAAAAGAAGGTATCTGGATCACAACTAAATCCAGCAGGAGGTGGGTCGATGTAGAAAGTTGTCTGTATCCAACACAACAGAGAGCAACAGCACCCAAACTGAACTGTGGCCAAAACTGGTCATTGTTTGGGCACTGTTTGGACATTGGATAAACATTGTCTCAGTCACAGTCAGCAGAGGAAAGTAGTGCCCACTTTTCATAACCTGGGTCAGTGGAACATAGAAACCAAGTGAATCAGATGAGTCTCTTTACTCAGTAGTAAGTGCAAAACCTCAATGAGCTGTGTTTGCCAGGGGTAACACTTCTACACTAAAAATAACCTATGGAGGGCTGAGTGTGTAGCTCATTGTCTAGCATGTGTGAAGCACTGGGTTCAATCCTCAGGACTGCATAAATATTAAAAAAAAAATGTATTGTGTCCATATACAACTAAAAAAAATTTAAGAAGTGAATAACCTATGGAGAATCCATAAACACAGTACCTGAGCTTATATACAGCCACCAGATTCTGCGCCACTTTGAAAAAGATCATTTAGAAGTGAGCAGGTCTGAATGCCTGTACACAATATAAACAACCAACACCTCACCTCCCTTCACTTCAACAGTCAGATTCAATCCCATGAGCTGACAAATCAGAAATGGCTCTGGGAAGTCCATAGTAACTAGGGATGTGGATCTTGTGCCCCAGCACCTCTGGAGGGATCAAAACCTAAATAAAACTGGACATCTTCTAAACGTCACCAATCATAATGAAATTCAAATCAAGGTCTAATATGAAATTTCTTCACCTTGGCATGGCTTACTAAAAATAACTCTAAAATCAAGGTTGATAATATACATCACTATCATGATTTTTTAGTTGTTTTGGTAATAGCCAACATTGTGCCCTAAACACAATTGAATGTATTTCTTCTAACAGTTTAGAGAAGTAATTGGAATCATTCCCTCTATCTTTGTTCTCCTTGTTCTGGTGTATACTAGCTCCTCTTTACCCTCTTCTCCCACTGATATTTTCTGCTTCTGCCTCAAATCCATCCATCAATCATTTTACCTTGGTGTGCACTACTCGTTTTTATAACTAACTTTTCAACATATTACAGAACTTTGTTACAAATTTATACTTTTAATTGGGGAACTGTAGAGAATACTATATTTTTTTCACTTTTAATAATGTGACTTGGCTCTGAAGTGATTATAGTAAATAGGAGTCAGTGTATTCTCTCAAAGTGGTGCTTTTAAGAGAAAGAAACTCACAAAATAGTGCATGGCTTAAAGGAAGAAATTATAAACATCACAATAGATGGGAAAGCACACACACAATATGACAAAACAAGAGAAGACACCACACCAAACAATCCATAACACTTCAACAACTGACTCCATTGACACCACAGTGTAGGAAATGTCAGAGGAATAATTTAGAAAGTTCATAGTTAAAATATGCAACAAGCTAAAAGAAGACATAAGGAGTAAAATTAGAAATAAAATACAGAAAGTACAAGATCACTCCAATAAAGAGATGGAGATTCTGAAAAAAAATAGAAGTCCTGCAAATGAACAATTCAAAAATACAAATTAAAAATTCAATGGAAAGTATCACTAACAGATTTGATCACAGTAAAGATAGATTTTTTCAGGCCTTGAAGACAAAGTATATAATCTAAAGTTGACCATAAAGAAAAGATGTTAAGAGACCATGAACAGAATGTTCAAAAAATCACTGACATAACATAAAGAGACCTAATATAAATTGGATTGAGTAGATGAAATTTCCAAAATATTAACTAAAGGAATGTACAATCTTTCCAATAAAATGAATGAGATGGAAATTCAAATAGTAGAAGCATATAGAACTCCAAATATGAAATTGCAATAGATCCTCTCCAACACACATTACAATGAAAATGCCTAATATAGAGAATAAGGATAGAATTTTAAATATGGCAAGAGAAAAATAGCCATTCACATTTAGACGTAAACCAATTCAGATTTGAACTAATTTCTCAACCCAGACCCTAAAATCCAGGACGGCTTGGAATAATATATACCAAGCTCTGAAAAAAAAGTGTGTGTCAACCAAGATTACTCACCCAACAAAATTATCTTTCATAATTGATGAAATAAAAATCTTACCTGATAAGCAGAAACCAGAGGAATTCATAACCACAAAGCCTGTACTATAAAACATACTCAAGGAAATATTTAAGGCAGAAGAAATGAAAAATAAAAATGAAAACCAGCAGAGGGATAAATGGTACTAGAGTAGTGAATTAAAGGAGAATCACATCTGACTTAAAACTCAGAAATAAATCACAATAAGAAGAAAGTAAAATTATCTCTCTATAATATCAATGAATGTAAAAGGTCTAAATTCTTCAATCAAAAGACATACATTGTTACATTAAGTTTTTTTTAAAGACCAAACAACAAATCCTTACAAATATATCCACAGACCAATGGTGAAATGATGTGAAAAGATATACCCTGCAAATAATAGCTATAATCAAGGAAAGGCATCTATTCTCATATCAGACAAAGTAGACATTAAGCCAAATTTAAACAGATGAGACAAAGATTCTCATTTCATATTACTTAAGGGAATCATCCAACAAGATATGATGATTATAAATATTTATACCTGAAATAATGGTGCATCTATGTACATAAAACAAAATTTTCTCAATATTAAGAATCAAATAGAACACAATGCCATAATAGAGGGTGATTTCAATAAAGTTCTCACCACTTGATAAATCATCCAGACATAAACTAAGTAAATATTATATAGCACTAAAAATTCTTAATAATATGGACCTAATACACATTTATAAAATATTTCATTCATAATGACTAAGTTCACCTTCTACTCAGCAGTACATGGAACTTGGTTTAAAATAGATCACATTTTAGGTCACAAAACAAATCTTAGCAAACACAAAACATAGAAATAATACTTTACATCCTATCATATCAGAATAGAATTAAATTACAAATCAATGACAAGATAATGGAAAGCACACTAACACCTGGAGATTAAATAATAAACTTTTGAATATTGAATGCATAATAGAAGAAGTCAGGGGGGAAGTAAAAAAATAAAAACCTTAGAAACAAATAATAATAGTGTTACAGCATATCAAAATCTCTGAAAGAGTATGAAGGCAGTTCTAAGAAGAATGTTTATAGCACTGACTTCCTACAGTTCAGAAAAAATAGAAAGATACCAAATACATAATTTAACATTATACTGAAAAGCCCTTAAAAGTAACAGACTAACAGTAGAAGACAGGGAATTATTAAAATCAGAGCCAAATCATAAAATTTAGAAGAATATTACAAAGGATCATAGGTGTATGGTAACAAAAAACAAGAGGGGGAAGAACAGAAACTTAGTGGATTAGACAAAGGGGAATGAAGGAAAAGGAAAGGGAGGTAGGATAGGAAAGACAGTGAAATGAATTTTTGTCTAATCCACTAAAATTCTGTTTTTCCCCCTCTTGTTTTGTGTTACCATCCATATATATATATATATATATATATATATATATATATATAGAGAGAGAGAGAGAGAGAGAGAGAGAGAGAGACCATAGTAAATTGCCACATCTTGTCCATCTACAAGACTGGGATTGTATTAAGAATAAGATATATTCCATGTTTGTATAAATATGACAAAATATACACTACTGACATGTATATATAAAAAGAACAAATAAAACTTTAAAAAGAAAAATACAAATTCACCACATAAATAGACTCAAGGGAAAGAACCACATTATTATCTCAATAGAGGAGAAAAAGTATTTAACAAGAGCCAACACCCATTCATTTAAACCAGAGAAACTAGGGATCAAAGGCACTTAGTGCTGTAAAAGCTATATATGACAAAACCAAAGCCAACATCATACTGAATGGAGAAAATCTGAAAGTATTTCTTCTGAAGACAGGAACAAGTCAAGGATGCCCGTTCTCACCAATCCTATTCAATATTGTCCTAAAATTCCAGCCAGAGAAATCAGAACAAAAAAAAATGGAAATTAAATGAATCAAGATAGGAAAAAAAAAGAGCTTGAATTATCTCTCTTTTCTGATGACATGTTCTTATGTTAAGACCTGAAATCCTAAACCAGAAGACTTCTATAGCTGATGAACAAATTTAGTAAAGTAGCAGGATACAAAATCAACATACATAATTAATCACTTTCCTATAAGTAATAGTGAATCTACTGAAAAAGAAATTAGGAAAACTAACCCAATCAAAATAATCTGAACAATATAAAATACTTGTTAATTAATATAACAAAGGAAGTGATGAACCTCTACAATGAAGACCATAAAGCACTGAATAAAGAAATTCAAGAAGACTTAGAATGGGAAGACCATATTCTTGGATAGGCAGAATTAGTAATGTCAAATGGACATATTACCAAAATCAATATGCATGTTCAATTCAATTCCCATCAAAATGTCAATGTATTCTTCACAAAATTAGGGGGAAAAAAAGCACTACAGTTCTAAAATTTATTTGCAAGAATAAAAGACCTGAATAGCAAAAGGAATCTTGAGCAAAAAGAGTGATGCTGAAAGCATCACAATACCAGAATTCAAATTATACTACAGAGCTATAGTGACAAACAGCATGGTATTGGTACAAAACAGACATGAAAACCAATGTAATAGAATAGAAGACACAGAGACAAATCCATATAAATGCAGTTATCTGATTCCAGACAAAGGTGCCAAAAACATACATTGGAGAAAATACATCTCTTTAATAAAATGTTCCTGGGAAAAATGGAAATCCATATGTAGAGTAAGAAAATTTGATCCCTATTTCTCACTGACCCAAAAGTCAAATCAAAGTGAACCAAAAATCAGTGTATTAGACTAGAAAGTCTGCATCTCCTAGAAGAAAATGCAGGCCCAACACTCCAACATATTTGAACAGGAATCAACTTCCTTAACAAGAGTCCTAAAGTGCAAAAAATAAAACCAAAAAGCAATAAGTGGGATGGCATCAACTTTTAAAAAGTTCTGCAAAGCAAAGGAAAAAATAAGAACATAAAGAGAGAACCTACAGAATGGGTGAAGATTTTTGACACCTGCTCCTGAGGGCATTTAATACACAATATATATATATATACATATATATATATATATATACTGTTTTTTTAAGTTAAAAAATTAAAAAACTTGAAAAAAATAACACCAAAAAACCCCCAATTAATAAATGGACAAAATAATTAAATAGACACCACTAAGAAAAAGAAATAGAAATGGCCAACAAATATACAAAGAAATGTTCAGACTGGGGTAGTGGCTCAGGGGTCAAGTGCTTGCTTAGCCCTTGTGAGGCCCTGAGTTCAATTCTCAGCAGCACAAATGCAAAAATAATAAAGAAAATAAAGTTATTAAAGAAGAAATGTTCAAAATCTCTAGCAATTATGAAAATGCAAATTAAACTAGAGATTTCATATGACTCAATGGTAATTATCAAGAATATAATAATAAGCATTGGTGAGGATATGGGGAAAATGTACACTCATATATTATTGGTGGGACTTAGTGCAACCACTAAGGAAATCTATATGAAGGGTCCCCCAAAAAATATAGAGGGAACCACCATATGGCCCAGTTATCCCATTTTTTGGTGTATAATCAAAAGATACAAAATCAGCATACTATAGTGATACAGACACATCAATATTCATCAATATTTATAGTAGTACTATTACTCAGTCATAAAGAAAAATGAAATTATGGCATTTTCTAGCAAATGGATGCAACTAGAAACAATCATGCTAAGTCAAATAAGTCAGAACGAGGAAGTCAAAGTTTGAATATTTTCTCTAATATTCAGGAACTAGTCCAAAATGAGGGAAAAAGAAAAAATAAGTGAAAAGAGGAGTGAGTATTCCATCAAAACAGAAGAAAGATCAGTGGAGTCGAAGAAGTGAATTGAGGGGAAGGGAGGGGATATGGAAGAAGAGTGAACTTAATCTGACCAAATTTTGTTATGCACATATGTGAATATACCACACTGAATCTCACCATTATGTACAATGTATATTCACAAGGCACTTAAAACAAATATGTGTGTGTGTGTGTGTGTGTGTGTGTGTGTGTGTGTAAGTAGCAGAAAGATAAGTACAGCCAAGAGAACATAATGGTAAAAGGAACAATCCAATAAAAATATAACAATACTAAATATTTATGTCAGAAATGGCAGTTCACCTAATTACATAAAACAAACACTTCTTAACATTAATTCTCAAACAGAACCCGGTAAAATAATACTGGGTGATTAGAACACACCCCACTCACCAATGTACAGATCATCCAAACATAAAATAAATATTCCGTCAATATTCTATTGACGGAAATGTTCTTTTAATTTCTTACCTTCTTTTATATTAATTTGAACCTCCTACATTCTTTTTTAACTGGTTGTAAATAACATTAGCATTTATTTTAACATAATTGTACATGCATGGAGTATAGTTTGCTCCAATTAAGTACCCAGTTTTTAACCTCACACTCTCCTTTCTTCCTCCCCCTATTCCCTTCCTTTATTCTACTGAACTTACTATTTATTTACATTATTAAATTAGCATCTTCTTGATACATAATGGTGAGATTCACTGTAGTATATTCATACATGCACATTGAAAAGTTAGGTCAGATTCGTTCCACTGTTTTTTCCCTTTTTTAAAAAATTTAACTTTTATTTTATTTATTTGTTTTTATTAATGAGGATAGAACTCAGTGTCTCATTCATGCTAGGCAAGCATTCTACTAGCCCTCCACATTATTTCTGTTCTCTCTTTCCACCCACTCCCACAATTTTGGAGTAGCTTCTGCATATCAGAGAAAATATTCAAACCTTGACTTTCTGATGCTGTCTTATTTCACTTAGCATTATCATCTCCAGTTCCATCCATTTCCCAGCAATTGACATAATTTCATATTCTTTCTCATGGTTGAGTAATACACCATTGTTTATATATTCCACATTTTCTTTATCCATTCATTTGCTGAAAAGCACCTAACTTGGTTCCATAATCTGGCTATTGTAAATTGAGCTAACATAAACATTGATGTGGCTGTGTCCCTATAGTATGCTATTTTTAGTTCTTTTGGATACACAGTTAGGAGTGGGTCAGCAGGGTCATATGGTGGTTGTATTCCTAGATTTTTGAGGAATCTCCATACTGCATTTCAGAATATTTGCACCAATTTGCAGTCCCACCAATAATCTATCAGTGCACATTTTCCCACACTTTCTTCCCAATGCTTATTGTTTGTATTCTTGATAATAGCCATTCTGACTGGAATGAGATGCTTTTGATTTGGATTTCCAAATGAAGGAAATGTTGAACATTTTTTCATATACTTGTTGGCCATTCGTATTTCTTTGGAAAACTGAAGAAGTGTTTTTAGGATTTTTGCCCATTTATTTATTTGATTATTTGCTTTTTGGTGGATTTTTTTTTTTTAGTTCTTTATATATTCCAAATATTTATGCCCTATCTGAGAAACAGGCAGCAAAGATCTTCTCGCATTCTGTAGGGTCTCTCTTCACACTCTTAACTGTTTCCTCTGTGAAGAAACTTTTTAGTTTAATGGGGTCCCACCTATTTATTTTTAACCTCAAGTTTGATTTCATGTGTTTTAGGATTCTTGTTTTAAAAGTTGGATTCTGTGCTGATATGATGAAGTGTTGGCCCGACATTTTCTTCTCATAGTTGCAGAGTTTCTGGTCTAACTCTCAGATCTCTGGTCCACTTTGAATTGACTTTCATGCAGGGTGAAAGACAGGGGTGCAGCTTCACTCTTATAATATGGATATCCAGGTTTCCCAGCACCTTTTGTTTCAAAGACTAAAAATTCTCCAATGTATATTATTGGCAATCTGTTCAGTACCAGATGACTATGTGAGTTTGTCTCCATATTCCATTCTATTACATTGGTCTTAAGTCTGTTTTGGTGCCACTATTATGCTGCTTTTGTTATTACAGCTCTAGTATAATTCAAGATCTAGTATCATGAGGACTACAGCATCACTCTTTTTGCTCAATATTGCTTTGGCTATTCTGAGCCTCTTATTTTTCCAAATAAATTTTAGTATTGCATTTTGAAGAATGTCATTTTGAAAAATGTCATAGTATTTTTATAGGAATTGCATTAAATCTGTATAACAATTTTGATAGTATGGCAATTTTGACAAAATTTATTTTGTTTATCCAAGCACATAAGATGCCTTTCCATCTTCTAAGTTCTACTTCAATTTCTTTCTTTAATGTTTTTATTGTAGAAGTCTTTCATATCCTTCATTAGATTAATTCCCAGTATTTTATTGAGGTTATTGTAAATGTGAAAGTTTTCTCAATTTCTTTTACAGCAAATTTATTAATGGAGTAGAGGAGTACACACACACACACACACACACACACACGCACACATATATATACATACACATATTTATACGGTGCAATGTGTTTTGGTATATGTATACAATAGGGGATTATTGGATAGAGCTATAAATATATATCAGTTCACATTCTTACTAAATGGGGTGGCATCAAATTAAAGAGCTTCTGCCCAACAAAGAAAACAATTAGGAATGTGAAGTGGGAATGAAAAAAATCTTTGCTAGCTACTCTTCTGACAGAGGATTAATATTAATAGTACATAAAGGACTCAAATAACTTTACACTAAAAATCATATGACCCAATTTAAAAATGAGCTCGTGAATTAAGCAGACACTGATAAAAAGAAATAGTACAAATGCCCAACAAATACATGAAAAAGCATTCAACATCATTAGCAATACTACACTGGGATTTCATGTCACAGCAGTCAGAAATGCACTCAACAAGAATACAAATACTAAAGAATGCTGGAGAAAATATGGAGAAAAAGCAACACATATACACTATTGGTGGGACTGTAAATTAGTACAATCAATACTAAATCAGTATGGAGTTTCCTTAAAAGACTAGATATGGAATCACCATATAACCCAGCTATACCACTCCTCTGTATGTATCCAAAAGAATTAAAATTATCATACTATAGTAATACATGCATACTCATGTTTACAGCAGCACAACTCACAATGTCCAAATTATGGAAGCAGACTAGGTGTCCATCAATGGATGAACAGATAAAGAAAATGTGGTGTATATACATAATGGAGTTTCATTCATCCATAAGCAAGAATGAAGTTATGTAATTTGGAGGGAAATGGATGGAATTAGAGACTATTATTTTAGGTGAAACAAATCAAACTTAGAATGTAAAGAGTTGTATTTTTTTTCTCATATGTGGAAGAAAGCTAGCAAGGAAAAAGAAGAAGAAAGGGAGTGTGTGGAGTTCATCAAATTGAAAGGAAGATCAGTAGAAGATGGGGACCAGGGACTTAGAGTTGGGGAGCAATATGGGAAGTGTTGGGGAGTGATATTGACAAAATTATGTTGTTATACCATGTGCATGTTTGTATATGCAACAACAAATCCTATCATTATGTACAATTATGATGTACTAATTAAAAATGTGAGAAAACAATTCCACTTGGCCATGGTATATTGTAGATTAAAAAAAAAGAAATTTGAAATGTACTCTTTAAGTTGTTATGAGCTATTGACTATAGTCACCTTGCTGCACAATAGATTACAAAACCTTGTTTGTTTTGTCAAAGAGAAACTTTAAACCGTTCGACCAACAACTGTCCATTTCCCTCATTTTTCTATCCCTGGTGACCTACATTCTACATTCCATTTCTGTGAGTTTGACTTTTTTGATACCATTTATAAGATCATGAATTAGTCATCATCATCTGAAAGGGGTAATCCTACTTATTAACAAAATATTATTCAGGTCCATCCACGTTGTCAAAAATGACAGGATGCAGCAAGGTCAATTCTGAAAACTTATCCAAATAAAATGAAACTAATATACATAGGAGGATTTTTTTCACTCCCATGGTCACTGTGACATTGTTTATGAGAACTAAGATAGGAAATCAACTAAATGTCCATCAATAGATTAATTTAAAAATTTAATATATATACAGAATGGACTACTATTCAAACTTTTTTTAAGAAGTTCATCTGTTGGTGTCTTTTTGTTTTCCTAGTGACTTCATTTGTAGGTCAAAGGCTGTGGGTTGTTTCTGCTTTTGTTTTTGTTTTGAAGTGAAGTAAAATTTATTGTTTTCTATTCAAACATGTGCTTTTGAAGTCACAATTAAAAAACTGTCACAAAGACTCTCTCTTATCCTTCATCATAAGAATGTTGTAGTTTTATAATAGGTTTTTGGTCCATTTTGAGTTAATATTTTTTCTTTTTGTTTTTTTTTCTTTTCTTTTTATTTTTACAGACTGCATTTTGATTCATTGTACACAAATGGGGTACAATTTTTCATTTCTATGACTGGACACAATGAATATTCACACCATTCATGTAATCATATAAGTACATAGGATAATAATGTCTGTCCCAGTCCACTATATTTCTTTCCCCCAACTTCTACTGCCCCATTTCCCTCTACACAATCTAAAGTGCCCCAATTCTTCTCTTGCCCCCACCATCCCCCTCATTATGTGTCATCATCTACTTATCATGGAAAATATCTGGCCTTTGGTTTTGGGTCTTGGCTTATTTCACTTAGCATGATATTCTCCAACTCCATCCATTAACCTGCAATAGCCATAAGTTTTTTCATCTTTATGGATGAGAAATATTCCATTATGTATATATGCTACAGTTTCTTTATCCATTCATCAATTGAAGGACATCCAGGTTGGTTCCACAATCTAGTTGTTGTGAATTGAGCAGCTATGAACATTGATGTGTCTGGTTTACTGTAGTATGCTGATTTTAAGACCTTTGGGAATAAACCAAGGAGTGGGATAACTGGGTCAAATGGTGAGTCCATTCCAAGTATTCTGTGGAATCTCTGTACTGCTTTCCAGAGTGGTTGCACCAATTTTCAACTCCACCATAATGTTTAAGTGTGCTTTTTTTCCCCACACCAACACTTACTGCTTGTGTTTTTGATAATAGCCATTCTAATTGAAGTTACATGAAATCATATGGTGGTTTCAATTTGCATTTCTCTAATTACTAGAGATGGTGAGCACCTTTCCATATATTTGTTGATCACCTGTATGTCTTCTGTGAAGTATCTGCCCAGTTCCTTAGCCCATTTATTGATTGGGGTCTTTGTATTTTTGTTGTAGAGTTGTTTAAGTTCTTTATAAATTTTGGAGATCAGTGCTCTGTCTGAAGTGTGTGTGGAAAAGATTTTATCCCACTCTGTAGGCTATCTTTTCACATTATTGATTGTTTCCTTTGCTGAGAAAAAGCTTTTTAGTTTGAATCCAACCCATCTATTGATTATTGGCTTTATTTCTTGCATTTTGGGGATCTTGTTAAGGAAGTCTGGTCCAAAGACAACATGATGAAGATTCAAGCATACATTTTTTTTTTGTTTGGTGATTGGTGTCAGGTCTAATTGCTAGATCTTTGATCCATTTTGAGTTGAGTTTTGTACAGGACAAGAGATAGTGGTTTAATTTCATTTTACTGAGTATGGAATACTAGTTTTGCCAGCACCATTTTTTGAAGAGGCTATCTTTCTCGACTGTATGTTTTTAGCATCTTGGTCTAGTATGAGACAACTGTACTTTTGTGGGTTTGTCTCTGTGTCTTCTATTCTGTACCATTTGTCTACCTGTCTATTTCGGTGCCACTACCATGCCATTTCTGTTACTATAGCTCTATAGTAGAGATTAAGGTCTTGTATTGTGATACTTCCCACATCACTCTTCCTGCCCAGGATTGCTTTGGCTATTCTTGATCTTTTGTTTTTCAGATGAATTTTATAATTGCTTTCTCTATTTCTATGAGGAATGTCATTGAGACTTTAATAGGAATTTCTTTAAATTTGTATACTAGCTTTGGAAGTATGGCCATTTTGTCAATATTAATTCTGCCTATCCAAGAACATAGGAGATATTTCCATATTCCAAGGTTTTCTTTCATTTCTTCCTTTAGTGGTATGTAGTTTTCATTGTATAAGTCTTTTACTTCTTTTTGAGAATGATTCCCAAATATTTTATTTTTGGGGAGCTATTGTGAATTGAGTAATTTTCCTAATTTCTCTTTCAGAGAATTCATCATTTATGAAAAGAAATGCATTAGATTTATATGTGTTGATTTTATATCTTACTACTTTGCAGAATTCATTTATTGACTCTAGAAGATTTCTGGTGGAGTTTGTCTGATCCTGTAAATGTGGAAATTATGTCATCAGCAAATAGTGACAGTTTGAATTCTTCTTTTCCTATTCATATCCCTGTAATTTCTTTGGTCTCTCTAATTGCTCTGGCTTGTGTTTCAAGGATGATGTTGAATAGAAGTGGTAAAAGAGGGCAACCCTGCCTTGTTCCAGTTTTTACGGGGAATGCTATTGGATTTTTTCCATTTAGAATGATGTTGGCAGTGGGCTTAACATAAATGACCTTTACAGTGTTGAGGTATGTTCCTACTATCCCTATTTTTCTAGTATTTTGAGAATGAAAGGGTACTATATTTGTCAAACACTTTCTCTACTTCTATTGAAGTAATCATATGATTCTTAGCCTTAAGTCTATTGATGTGATGAATTACATTTATTGATTTCCAGATGTTGTATCCCCAGGATGAACCCCACTTGATTATGGTGCACTATCTCCTTAATGTGTTTTTGTATGTGATTTGTCAGAATTTTGTTAAGGATTTTCGTGTCTATGGTCATCAGAGATATTGGTCTAACATTTTCTTTCCTTGATGCGCCTTTGTCTGATTTTGGTATCAGAATGATACTACCTTCATAGATGAGTGTTGAAGGATTTGGTCCTTTTCTATTTCATGGAATATTTTGAGGAGTATTGGTATAAGTTCTTTCAGGAGTATTGGTATAAGTTCTTCTTTGGAGGTCTTGAAGAACTCTGCTAAGAATCTGTCTGGTCCCAGGCTTTTCCTGGTTGGTAGACATTTGATGGCTTCTTCTATTTCATTACTTGAAATTGATCTGCTTAAATTGTGTATGTCCTGGTTCTGTTTGGGAGGATCATATGTCTCTAGAAATTTGTCAATATCATCAAGATTTTCTATTTTATTGGAGTACAGATTTTCAAAGTAGCTTCTAATTATGTTTTGTATTTCAATGGTGTCTGTTGTGATATTTCCTTTTTCATCATGAATTTTAGTAATTTGAGCTTTCTCTCTCCTTCTCTTTGTCAGTGTGGCTAAGCATTTATCAATTTTGTTTATTTTTTCAAAGAACCAACTTTTCGTTTTGTTAATTTTTTGAATTGTTTCTTTTGTTTCAATTTCATTGATTTCAGCATTGATTTTATTTCCTGTCTTCTACTACTTTTGGTGTTGTTCTGGTCTTCTTTTTCTTGGACTTTGAGATGTTAGGTTAAGTCATTGAGTTGTTGACTTTCTATTCTTTTCTTGAATGTGCTCAATGCAATGAATTTTCTGCTTACTACTGCTTTCATAGTGTCCCAGAGATTTGATATATTGCAACGTCATTCTCATTTACCTCTAAGAATTTTTTTTCTCCTCCCTGGTGTTTTCTGTTATCCATGATTCAATCAATAGCATATTATTTAGTCTCCAGGTGTTGGAGTAGTTTCTGTTTTTTATTTTATCATTGATTTCTAATTTCAGTTTATTATGATCTGATAGAATACAAAGTAGGTATCTCTACTTTTTTGCATTTACTAAGGGCTGCTTTGTGGCATAACATATGGTCTGTTTTGGAGAAGGAGTCATATGCTGTTGAGAAGAAAGTGTATTCACTCATCGATGGAGGGAATATTCTATATATGTCTGTTAAATCTAAGTTATTAATTGTGTTATTGAGTTCTATGGTTTCTTTGTTTAGTTTTTGTTTGGAAGATCTATTCAGTGGTGACAGTGGTGTGTTAAAGTCACCCAGAATTATTGTGTTGTGGTCTATTTGATTCCTGGAATTGAGAAGGATTTGTTTGATGTACATGGATGTGCCATTGTTTGGGGCATAAATATTTATGATTGTTATGTCTTCTTGATTTATGGTTCCCTTAAACAGTATGAAATGGCCTTCTTCATCCTTTCTGACTAACTTTGGCTTGAAGTCCACTTTATCTCATGTAAGGATGGAAACCCCTGCTTTTTTAATGAGTCCGTGTGCATGGTAGGTTTTTCCCATCCTTTCACCTTTAGTCTGTGAATGTCCTTTTCTATGAGATGAGTCTCTTGAAGGCAGCACATTCCTGGGTCTTTCTTTTTAATCCAATCTGCCAGTATATGTCTTTTGTTTGGCGAGTTTAGGCCATTAACTTCAGGGTTATTATTGACATATGATCTATATTCCCAGTCATTTTGGCTTAGTTTTGGTTTTTAACTTGACTTGGTTTCTCCTTTAATTGGCTTTTCTTTTAGGATAGTTCCTCCCTTTGATGACTTACACTGTTGTTCGTTTCTTCCTCATAGAATTCCTTGTTGAGAATGTTCTGTAGCGCAGGCTTTCTATGTGTAAATTCCTTTAACTTTTGTTTGTCATGGAAGGATTTTATTTTGTCTTCAAATCTGAAGGTTAGCTTTGCTGGATATAGGATTCTTGGTTGGCAGTCTTGTTCTTTCAGAGTTTGAACTATATTGTTCCAGGCCCTTCTAGCCTTTAGGTTCTGGGATGAGAAATGTGCTGATATCCATATTGGTTTCTCCCTATATGTAATCTGATACTTTTCTCTCACAGTCTTCAAAATTCTATCTTTAGTTTGTACATTAGGCATTTCATTATAATGTGTCTTGGTGTGGATCTGCTGTTATTTTGTGCATTTGGTGTTCTGTAAGCCTCCTGTAGTTGAATTTCCATTTCATTCTTCAGGTCTATAAAATAATTTTCTGATATTATTTCATTGAATAGGTTGTTCATTCCTTTGGTTTGTATCTCTGTGCCTTCCTCAATCCTGATAATTCTTAAATTTGGTCTTTTCATGATATCCCATAGTTCTTGGAGGTTCTGTTCATGATTTCTTACCATCTTCTCTGTTTGGGCAACTTTATTTTCAAGAGTCAATATTTTGTCTTCATTGTCTGAGGTCCTGTCTTCTAAGTGATCTAGTCTATTGGTGATGCTTTCCATTGAGTGTTTAATTTGATTTATTGTTTCCTTCATTTCAAGGATTTCTGTTTCATCCTTTTTCAGAATCTCTATCTCTTTTTTGAGATGATCTTTTGTTTCCTGTAGTTGCTCTTTCAGCTGCTTATTGGAATGGTCAATCATTGCCTGCATTTGCCCTCTTAACTCATCATTTGCTTCTCTGATCATTTTAATCATGTATATTCTGAACTCCTTTTCTGGCATTTCTTTTACCATGCTGTCATTGGATTCTATTAGTGTAGAATCTTGGTTTGTTTGGAACACTTTCCTCCCTTGTTTTTTCATGTTGTTCATGTATTTTCCCCTCTAGCAATGCAGATCTAGGGTATTGTAGTTTCTGTCCTTTAGGCTTATAGTGACCCTATAGTTTTCTGAAACCTCTACTTTAAGGGGGGGATCAATATTAGCAACACCCAGTACAGACAATATGCAGCTGTAAACCAAATAGCCCCTATGAAGACTATTGTTACAGTAGTCTTTTTTTGTAAACAAACCAAATAATTTTTATTTGCATCAAAGCAAGATTATTGATTTTGAGGTGGTATATATGGAACAAATATTTTCACAGTGATATTGAGAAAATAGAAAAAAGGAAAGTCTCTATAAAAAATGGAGACTTTAAGGCTACTGAGCACTTACTTCTAATATTAAAAAATGATGGTTCACAAGGAATTTCAAATTAGACAATTATAAATACTATAGGAATTGATGTTGAAAAATTAACTTTTGTTGGGGGCTATGGAAAGAATTCTTAAAAGGACCAAAGGAATTCACATGAAATGTGATTAGCATCTATGCATAATCAGGACTTGCAACAGTAGTCTTTTTGTTAAAATATTGTTACAATATTGTCATAATAAACAGAGAATATGAGTTCATTTATTATCTACAGTATAACAAACATATTTGCAATGAGGACTGCAGTTTCTAATGGAGGACAAAGAGGATGGGGAGGGGTGTAGGCTGTAACTGTTAATAGTGTAAAAAAAGAGTATGAAGAAGTTCTTGATCATAGGAAGAGTGAAGAGTAGTAAAAAGAAGTTGGTTGTTAGCATGAGAAAAGTGAGAAAAAGCCTTTGAGGAAACAGGTAAACAAAAGAAAAGTAGAGAGCAAGAAAAGTAACGAAATAAAAATTTAAAAGCTTTCACAAAGGAGAAAAAAATCTACACCATAATCTTCATATACTATTCAAACCTTTCAGTCTTTAATAGCCTGAGGCAGGAGAGGTACCTGACAATGAGCTTCCAGTTTCCAGCAGGCTTCTCAGGATGGGATTTGCCCCACCTAATGAGTTTACACTTCACAGATAATCCAAAATGACTGCACTAGCTTCCAAATGTGTTGGCAAATGGGGAGATGCAGCGCAGGGTATGGGCCCCCAAGACTGTGTAGGGTGCAGTCGGTCAGGCTGGGCCCCTGGAGGTGGTGTGCTGTCAGTCAAGCCAGGGTTCCTGCAGTTCCTGGCTTTTTTTCCCCAAAATGGCGTGTAACCAAACCTGTGGATACTTTGACAGTGAACTTCCAGGCAACAGCAGGCAGCTGGTGATCCACTGACTGCAGACTCTGCAGGCTACTGGCAGATGATCAGCAGATGAGCCTTGGTGGGTGGGTGATGGGTAGGTGAAAGGTAGGTGATGGGCAGGCCAGAGGCAGGCAAACAGCGAAATGATGGATGATGGGTGGTAGTCAGTGAGCAATCTGCACTCAGATGTAGTTGATATGTGTAGGTGATCGAGGTAGACAAATGGGGCAAACAGCAAGAGATCAATGAAGAGTAAGGACTGCTTCATGGAGAAACGGATTTTCCTCTGTTTGAATCCTGAGTTACGGAGCTACAAGGAACACAGCCTCCCTCTAGTCTGCCATCTTTGATCCTAGTATTAGTTCTTCTTTGACAGTCTTGTAAGAACTCAGCTGAGAAGCCCTCTGGTCTCCGGCTCTTTTTAGTTGGTAGGTTTTTGATGCCTTCTACTTCATTGCTTGAAATTGATTTGTTTAAATTGTGTAGGTCCTCCTGATTCAGTTTGGGAGGATCATATGTCTCTAGAAATTTGTTGATGTCTTCTATATTTTCTATTTTGTTGGAGTATAGATTTTCAAAGTAGCTTCTAACTATGTTATGTATTTCAATGGTGTCTGTCATGATATTTCCTTTTTCATCATGAATTTTAGTAATTTAAGATTTCTCTCTCCTTCTTTCTGTTAGCATAGCTAAGAGTTTATCTCTTTTGTTTACTTTTTAAAACAACCAACTTTTTGTTTTGTAAATTTTTTGAGTTGTTTCTTTTTCTTTCAATTTTGTTGATTTCAGCTCTGATTTTAATTATTTCCTGTATTCTACTACTTTTGGTGTTGTTCTGGTCTTCTTTTCCCAGGGCTTTGAGATGTAATGTTAAGTCATTTAGTTGTTGACTCTTTGTTCTTTTCTTTAATGCATTCCATCCTATGAATTTTCCTCTTAGTAATGCTTTCATAGTGTCCCAGAGATTTTGATATGTTGTATTGGTGTGCTCATTTACGTTTAAGAATTTTATCTCTTCGCTGATGTTTTCTGTTATCCCTGCTTCATTCAATAGCATATTATTTAATCTCCAGGTGTTGGAGTAGTTTCTGTTTTTAACTTTATCCTTGATTTCTAACTTTATTCCATTATGATCTGATTGAATACAAGGTGGTATCTCTATTTTGTTGCATTTACTGAAGGCTGCTTTGTTGCATAACATATGGTCTATTTTAGAGAAGGTCCATGTGCTGCTCAGAAGAAAGTATATTAAAGTATATTCCCTTGTTGATTGATGGAATATTCCATATATGTCTGTTAAGTCTAAGTTATTGATTGTGTTATTGAGTTCTATGGTTTCTTTGTTTAGTTTTTGGAAGATCTATCCAGCAGTGACAGTGATATGTTAAAGTCACCCAATATTATTGTGTTGTGGACTATTTGGCTCCTGGAATTGAGAAGTTTTTGTTTGATGTACATGGATGCACCATTGTTTGGGGCATAAATATTTATGATCATTATGCCTTGTTGATTTATGCTTCCTTTAAGCAGTATGAAATGCCCTTCTTTTTATCCCTTCTGACTAACTTTGGCTTGAAGTCCACTTTATCTCATATAAGGATGGAAAAACCCACTTTTTGACTGAGCCCTTATGTATGGTAGGTTTTTTTCCCATCGTTTCACCTTTAGTCTGTGGATGTCCTTTACTATGAGATGCATCTCTTTAAGGCAGCATATTGTTGAGTCTTTCTTTTTAGTTCAATCTGCCAGTCTTTTTCTTTTGATTATTGAGTTTAGGTCATTAACATCCAGAGTTATTATTGAGATATGATTTGTATTCCCAGTCATTTTGGCTTATTTTTTGTTTTTAACTTGACTTTGTTTCTCCTTTATTTGGCTATTCCTTTAGGGTAGGTCCTCCCTTTGCTGACCTACATTGTTGTTTTTCATTTCTTCCTCATGGAATATTTTGCTGAGAATGTTCTTTAGTGCTGGCTTTCTATTTGTAAATTCTTTTAGCATTTGTTTATCATGGAAGGATTTTACTTTGTCTTCAAATCTGAAGGTGAGTTTTGCTGGGTATAAGATTCTTGGTTGACATCCATATATTTTCAGAGCTTGAAATATGTTGTTCCAGGCCCTTCTAGCTTTTAGGTTCTGGGCTGAGAAGTCTGCTGATATCTAAATTGGTTTCCCCTATATGTAATCTGATGTTTTTCTCTTATAGACTTTAAAATTCTTTCTTTATTTTGGATGTTTGGCAAGGCATTATACTGTGCCTTGGTGTGGATCTGTTGCACTTTTGTACATTTGGTCTTCTGTAAGACTCTTGTATTTGATTTTACATTTCATTGTTCAGGTTTGGGAAATTTTCTATTATTTCATTGAATAAGTTGTTCATTCCTTTGGTTTGTATCTCAGTGCCTTCCTCGATCATAATAATTCTTAAATTTGTTTTTTTCATGATATCCCATAGTACTTGGAGTTTCTGTTCATGATTTCTTACTATGTTCACAATTTGTTCAAGTTTGTATTTAAGAGTAAACGTTTCATCTTTATTGTCTGAGTTTCTGTCTTCCAAGTGATCTATTCTATTGGTGATGCTTTCCATTGAGTTTTTTATTTTGTTTAATGCTTCCTTCCCTTCAACAATTTTTGTTTGCTTTTTCAGTATCTCTATCTCTTTGTTGAAATGCCCTTTTGCTTCCTGCAGTTGCATCTTTAACTATTTATTGGAGTGATCATTCATTGCCTGCATTGGCTCTCTTAACCCATCCTTTGCTTTGCAGATCTTCTTAAATTATGTACATTCTGAGCTCATTTTCTGACATGTCTTCTACCATGCTGTCATTGGATTCTATTAATATAGCATCTTGGTTTGTTTGGGACACTTTCTTCCCTTGTTTTTTCATGTTGTTCACATATCTTCCCCTCTAGCAATGCAGATCTAGGGTATTGCAGTTTCCCACCATAGGCTTATAGTGACCTTGTAGTTTTCTGAAACTTCTTCTTTAAGGGGGTGATAAATATTAGCAGCACCCAGTACAGTCAATATGCAGCCCTAAACCAAATGGCCCCTATGAGGATGTTAACAATATTGTCATAATTAACAGAGAGGATGAGTTTGATTATTATCTACAGTATAACCAATAGATTTGCATTGAGCTCTACAGTTTCTAATGGTGGGCAAACAGGATGGAGAGGGGTGTAGGATCTAACTCTTAATGGGATAAGAAAAGAGTATATGAAGTACTAGATCACAGGAAGTGTGAAAGTGGAATCAAAAGAGGTTGGTTGTTCGCATGAAAAGAAGGAGAAAGACTCAGAGGAAATAGGGAAAGAAGAAAGAGAAAAACAATGAAATAAAAATTTTTAAATTTTCAAAAATTAGATAAAAAAATTCTGCCATGTAACAGTCATATACTATTCAAACCTCCCAGTCTTCAGTAGCCTGACACATGAGAAGTACCTAACATTGAGCTTCCAGTGTCCAGCAAGCATCTCAGGATGGGATTTGCCACACCTAAAGATGGCAGCTTCCACGTCCAGGATAATCCAAGATTGCTGTACTGGCTTCCAAACATGTTGGCAAATGGCAATCTGCAGCATGGGGCACTGAGTCTGTGTGGGGTAGCACCAAGTCAGCGGGCCAGGGTAGTCCTGGTCAGTCAGGATGGGGATTCTGGAGGTGGGGAATGGTCAGTCAGGCCAAGGGTCCTGCAGTGCCTGGCTGTTGTCCCAAAATGGCAGGAGCCACAGGTAACCAAACCTGCAGGTACCGTGACAATGGACTTCCAGACAACGACAGTAGGCAATCCGCTGACAGCCTGTAGGTGGTCTTTTGCTACAGGCAGACAATTGGCAGGTGGACCTTGGGTACAGGGGTATGAGTAGGTGAAAGACAGTCATTGGACAGGCAAGATGCTGGCAGACAGGCACATGTCAGATGATAGGTGGCAGTCTGTGAGTGATCTGCACTCAAAAAGTAGGCAATATGCTGGCAGACAGAGGGTGATCACAGTGGACAAATCGGGTAAACAGCAGGGGATTGATGAGCAGCAAAGATTGCCTCACAGAGAAACTGATCTTCCTCTGCTCGAAATCCAAGTTATGGAGCAACAAGGAAAGAACCCTCCCTCTAGTCCACCATTTTCAATTCCTGAGTTAATTTTTGTGTATTATGTGAGGTAAGTATTTTAGTCATCTTTTTTGCTGCCATGACTAATGGACCCAAAATGAACAAGTGTAGAAAAGGAAAAGTTTATTTGAGGTCTCACAGTTTCAGATGTCTTAGCCCATAGAAAGAGGGCTCCATTCCTTGGGGCTCAAGGTGAGGCACAACACCATGGCCAAAGAGCATGACAGAGGGAAGCAGTATATGAGATTTCTATATTTTCAACTGAATGTAGAGGGTTATAAAATTTAATATGCCCAATTTTTTCCCAATTCACATGCAAGGGATTTTTTTAAAGTTTCAGTGGAGGTTTCACAACTAACTAAAGAAAGATACTTGACATCAAGCATTGCATCCCCCAATTTCTGAACTTCTATTTATATCATTTATGACTCTTCAGTTTGGTTCCAGTCTACCTTCAAATATGATCTCCCACTACATCCCTCCATGAACCTTTCATAGCAGTCAAAGTGATCTACCTATTCATAATAAGAACAGCACAAATTTGTGGCATTTGAGTCATGGCACACTCCATTACACTTCCCTGAACTGCTTCCTTGAAAATATTTTTCCCTACCTCTGTATCGTTATTCATGGTCTCTTGTACTGTGCCTTTATTAGCACACCATAGTTATACATAATAGTTGAGTTCATTTCAACAAAATTATACATGCATGGAATTTGATTTACTCCATTTCATTTTCCAGTATACCCGTTATCTTCCCCTATTCCTTCCACTATTCTTCTTCCTCTACTCTACTGGTCTTCCTTTCATTTTCTTATATATTTATTTTTAACTGATACATTTACATAAAGGTGCAATTCATTGTTGTATGTTGATACATACACATAGCATAATTTTATTAAATTCATTCTGCATTTCCTCCCATGTCAATAACTATCTGCCTAAATCCTTATAATACTTCAGAATTTAATTCAAATTCTGTATCCCACAAAAAACCATCATTTTCATCATATTTCTTATTAATTTCTCTCTTTGCTCTGACCTTTTAAAGATTTAATGCCTATGAATACTGATGGTATATAGGATGTACTACCTTGTTATATTGCTTGCATCACTGTCTTTTTTTCTCCTATTTTTGAAATGTGTTTATGTCTTGTACCCAATTACAGAATTGAAGGACATGGATTGCATCCAATGTCTTTTATTTCTTTTTTTTGTAATGGAGATCGAACGAAGGGGTGCTTAACCAAGGGGAGCCAAAGTCATTTCATCAGGCTCTCACTAAATTTCTTAGGGCCTCACTAATTTTCTGAGGCTTGCTTTGAACTTGTAATCCTCCTGCCTCAGCCTCCAGAGCTGCTGGGGTTACAGGTATGTGTAATCATACCTAGCTTCCAATGTCTTCTTTATGAATATCCTCATTAAGTACAGTGTTAAAAATACAATATGTTTAGTAATTAATTATTTTATTGAGCAAATCTGCTCCCTGATGGGTCCTGAAATAAGACTCTATATTGACACTATAATTAATATGAGCAAATTGGATTATTGGATTACTTAGAACAAATAGCAGTCACCTCTTCATGTACCTATTCTAGCATCACAGCAATGACTAGACTAGACATGCCTAAAGAAGTAATGTACCCAAGCATACTCGTTATTCAAACTGGAATTCTCCTTCTTATTTTCATATATTTTAAGAGTCATCATGTAATAAAAGTAGCTATAGATATGATGACTGACAATATTTCACCTTTTTAATTTGCCTTAAATCTAAATCCATTTATTGCCATTAATTTGAATTAAAGATTGATGAAAGAGAATAACTAGAAAAATTCAGTGCCTAATTTTATATTAAACTTTTTGTTGTTTCATATTAAATTAACAATGATAAACATATTGGTAACAGTCATGATGAAGAGATGTCTAAGAAAAGGCTAAGACATTTTTCCATCATAATACAGAAAGTGGCAAAGCCAGGATGAGAAACTCTTTCTCTGGGGTGTAAATTTTTTTTAGCAGGTACGTAAAATTCCAGTCAGTTCTTTAAAAATATGATTCCTAAAGTAATAATTCATAGATTTAAGTGAATACTATAAAATTTGAAGCATTTTTTAGTCACTTTATTGATTTAATTTTACCGTAGCAAAGCAAGAGTAGCCTTCAAAGTCAACTATCTTATCCTGGAAGAAAACATGGACAATTTTGAGTCTGATTCTAGGGCAATATGATCTTACTCATATGGCTACAAAATAGCCAGTTATAACTAGAAGTACAGATCTGTGGTAAAGTGTTTGCCTAAAATGTGCAATATTCTGGGTTCAATCCCAAGCACGGAAGGAAATAAAAAGGCCAGTTGACTTCTAGGTCAAACACATGAAAAGAGAAAGGTTGCCTTCCCTTGGAATTTCATATATCAAATGTGATATATGATATATGTCATTAATAAGTGTCCCCAGCAATACTCATATAATTATGTTTGACTCTGAGACCATACCATTAAAATATCACATAACATCTCATACTCACTAAACCAGTATCTCCAGACTGAAGTTTGTGGATCATCTCCAAAAAACCAACAACGCCAGAAGAAGCCTTCATGATGGTATATAACAGACATTTCCTCATAGTTTCTATCTTCGTCATTCTATGAAATGAAATATTCAAAATCTCAAACTGTTGTTCCACAAATGAAATGCCATTTTCAGGGAATTCTATAAAATACTGGGATAATATTTATCTACAGAGTCAAAAGTACATTTTTAGGATACAATGTCTGGCAGTTTGTTTGAGTGCTTCTTAAATTTTAATGTACACAACTAGAGATCTTGTTTAAATATACATTCCAACTCATTACTTCTGTATAGGACATAAAAATTTGCATTTCTAAGCAGTTTCCAAGTGATGCTAATTTGTGGACAGCAATTTGAGTGGCAAGAGTTTATATGGCTCAAACAAAAAAGAAGAAGGAAAATGTTGATATGTGAAAATTTTGTGGTGTGTAGATAGGTGATCATTATACTTTTCCTGCTACTATTGTGTCTGTTTTAATGCTTTTACCATTAAAAGTTTTAAGTATCAAAAAGTTTAAAATGAAGAATACGTGCACAGTATTTGGTTTCCATTAGGCTCAACATATGTCTCTGATTGACTGGCCACCTAAATAACAGCAATTTAGATGGATAACTTAAGTCTGACATATTTCTGAATTTTATCATGACCCGAGAGAGACCCATTTGACCTTTTGCAGCATGACTGATTGTATTCTAAAAATAATATCTGTTAAAAAATTGCCCCATGAAAGTAAATGTAAATGTTATATATTTCTTCTATAAGTCCCCTAGAGTATAACTTAGGGAACAATTGTACTGTAGCAAATGGGCTTTTTCTATTCTCACAGTGAGTTGAGGCACAGATGTGGTATCTTTATATTTTGTATATATATGAATCCAGCTGAACAAAATGAAATAAAAAAAAAACACTGCTCAGGATTGCTTTGGCTATTCTAGGTCTTTCATTGTTGCAAATGAATTTTAGAACAGTGAAGATGTTATTGGTATTTTGATGAATCTATATAAATGAATCTATATAAAACTTTTGATAGTATGGTCATTTTGACAATATCAATTCTGTCTCTCATAGAAAATAGGAAGTTTTTGTATCTTTTAAGGTCTTCTTCAATTTATTTCTTCAATATTTTACAGATTACATTGAGAATTATTTAACCTCCTTGGATGGATTATTCACCATATTTTTTGATTATTGTGAATGGATAAATTTACTAATTTCTTTCTCAGCAGATTTATTATTGGAGTATGGTAAAAAACAATTTATTTATGTTGATCTTATATTCTGCTACTTTGTTGAATTTATCAGCTCTAGAAGTCTTCTGGTGGAATATTTTTGGTTTTCTATATATAGGATCATAGAATCAGTAAGCAGACACAATCTGATTTCTACTTTTCCTGTTTGTATCCTTTTTATTTCCTTTACTTTCCTTATTGCTATGGCTAGTTTCAAGAACTGTGTTGAATAAGAGTGGTGAAAATAGGCATCTGTGACTTGCTCCTGATTTTAGAGGAAACTATTCTAGTTTTTCTCCATTCAATGTGATGTTGGTCTTGGGTTTGTAATATATAGCCTTTTCAATATTGAGGTTAGATCCTTCAATCTCTCTCCAGCATTTTAACATGAATTGGTGCTGGATTTGAGAACAGGAATGGGAAAAACCTAAACAACATGACTGGTGGATTAACTGTGGATCAACTTTCTTCATTTCCTATCTCCTTGCCTCAATTGATTTTTGCTTAACAAGACTATATTATATGCTGTAGAAAAGCTAAATGTACAACTTCTTAGCCTCATATATTTCTTTACTTCCTCCACGTAAGTGTAACACTAACTTCTCAACCTATGTAATTCCACAGTAGGAAACATATATAAAGGCACTAAACTGCAATAATTTGATATTTGTGATTCATTATTTTAATTAAGCTCTTTTTTCTAGAAACTGATATTTTAAATATTATTCTTTTTTATATTTTTAGTTGTGTATGGACACAATACCTTTGTTTATTTTATTTTTCTGTGGTGCTGAGAAGTGAACCCAATGCCTCACACATGCAAGGTTAGCACTCTATCACTGAACTACAACTTCAGACCTTACATATTATTCTTTTATAAAAAAAAGAAAGAATAAAAATAATTTTATTATATAATATCAGATGAAATACAGTGAATAGTTATTAACAGTGCATTATTCAGCTATTTTGTTCTTTCTCACTCTCACAACACTATTATCACTAAACAATGTTTTGTTTTTATCCATCTTGCATCTCAAAATATGTGATTATGGCAACAGAATTGAAAATTCCAGAAATAATATCATTGAAACACCAAAAATACATACTAATTAAAAAAAATCAAGCAAAATAAACTTTCTCCTAGAATGAGTAAAACATAAAGGTATGAGAACACATATACATGCAAATAAGTATGTACATCTTTAATGTATTCTACAGTTTAAATAAGTGGGATGTGTTTATATCTTTAAATATTATTCTTTTAAAATATTTTTAGTTGTAGATGGACACAATACCTTCATTTTTATTTATTTTTATGCAGTGCTTAGGCTCAAACTCAGTGCTTCACACATGCGAGGCAAGTGCTCTACCACTGAGCTACAACCTCAGCCCCAAATATTCTTCTTAATAGGGAAGAAGTACATGGAGAATATAGGATAATAATGACCACTATTATCAATGTGGTTCCTTTTCACCATCCTTTTTAAAAATATTTACTGACCGTTATGATTTGGATGTGAGGTGTCCCCCAAAAGCTCACATGTGAGACAATGCTGGAAGATTCAGAGGAGAAATGATTGAGTTGTGAGAGCCTTAAACCAATCAGTGAATTAATCCCTGATTGGATTAATTGAAGTGGTAGGGTGTGGTTGGAGGATATTGGAATTGGGGCATGGCTATGGGGTATATATTTTTTATCTGGAGAGTGGAGACTCATCTCTTCCTGATGATGTAAGATGCTTCCCTCTGCCACACTCTTCTGCCATGATGTTCTCTACATTTAATATGCCTCACCTCAAGTCCCAAGGAATGGAGCTGGCTTTACAAGGACTAAGACCTCTGAAACTGTGAGCCCTCAATTAATCCTTTACTCCTCTATAAATGTGCTGATCAGATCATTTAGTCACAGCAGCTAAAAATATGACTAAAACACTGACATGTGGAATTTTAATCCCTTGCTGACAATGAGGCATTAGAAGTTATTGATTCATGCTAGGAATTGCAGTGAATATGAAATCTAGAAATGCGAACTCATTTTCTCTCTTACTGACAAGCACATATACTTTTGATGATCTACAGATGCTTGTACTCTAACAAATAGATTATTACAGGGATAACAGTACTAAAAGATTGATTGATTTGCTAATAATAAGTTCCAATTTATAACGTAGTAGGTCCAGATCAGTTTTTTCCTTATATGCATCTGGAAAATATGATATATATCCTGAAGTAATGAAAACAACCATTAATTAGAAGACTGAACACTGGATCTAGATATAAGAAATCCTACATTTTGGTTGTTGCTCAGTCATTAATTCTATGAGCTCAGGTTATTCAATTCCCAGTTTTGAACATCAATTTCTTTATCTGTAAAATCCATTCAGTAATACTTACTAAGAGCCAACTATATTTTAGCAAATATATTTGTCACTACAGATACATAATAGATTTTTTTAAGCAATGCAATCAGTTCAGTGTGCTAAAAAGAGCACTAGATGAGGAGACAGATGACTGTCACTCATGACAGATCAGACTAGAGGATTTCTAAGATCACTTTCAGTTCTACCATTCTAGGATGTCATTTATTGTCTAAAAGTGCTGTTCAAACATGTCAAATACTATTCCCTGGGGAGCACTGATAGTTCCTATCTAGGACTTGTAACTAATAATGGATGAAAATGAAGTAGATGGGATCCTAAGTTGTATGGTATCAGAGATTCCAGGAATCTGTATCCCCTTAGAAAATCTCTCTTCATTCAAGATTACTGAAGCATTAATCCACCAATAGTAATGGATTCCTTTGATCTTTTTGCATGGGACATACCTCTAGGAGTGGGAGCACTTTAATACTAACCCAACATCAATAGGTTTACCAGTATACTAGAGCTTTATCCTGCAGAAGTTCTTCAATAATGATCAGTTGTAATGTGAACAGCATGTACTAATTAGGAACTGAAGAAATGGAAGCCACTCTGAAAGGGAGAATAACATTTTAAAAAATAGGGAATGATGGCATGAGAAGAAACTTTGGTCAAACTCTGGATTTTCTGAGAACAATTACTCCAGTACTTCCACACTCCTCAGTCAGAACAACTCAGAACATTTTGCTTTGAGCTGCCACTTCCTCTGTAGTAATGACTTTTGTTAAGTGGAACAATAGTTATTATTTACAGGAGAATCACTTCAAAAAGAAAATGTGTTTTATATGTGAAATTCCAAGAACAATAGTGATTATTTAATAGTGGATGATGAGTATTGTTTTCTAACATGATTATATTTGAATGGCCTGAAATTGAAGTTTGAGAAAAGTTTGTGGTTCCAAAGTGAACTTCTTTATAAAATACGCTTTCTTACTGAAATAAAGTTATGAAAAAAACAAAATCAAGAAATGTTCAGTAGTACTGAAATAAAATAATGTTTTCTCATGAAAGCTCATCTAGAGAAACAATGTTTTAAGTTTATTTAATGATTGGATTTAAAACACTTGCATTTGTTTTTCCCTCAGTCTCTACATTTCATCATCCCTTTTAAAATATTAAAATAACTAAAAAGAAAATCTCACCAAAAAAATATTTTGCAAACTAATAATTCAAATTAATAAGTTTTAGTGTGAGAATAACATTCCTGGTCTATATACCTGTAACCATACCCATTCAAAACTCTGCAACAATACCAATTTAAGCTCTTTACATTGCTTCCCACTTTATATACCATTCTTCCCTATTAGCATCTTCCCATGTTCCATATCTCCAATCAATAAAATAAATCTGAAAGCAATTACTAAAATTTAAAGGAAAAATTACTAAAATTAAAACTCTAATTTTCATTCTGCTACCATATCAACTTTTTAAAAAGATTTCCTTCATAGTCCTCTGTTACCTTTTTTTGAATTCCCATGCTTTCTAAAGTACACATTACCTCTTCTTCAATGTCCAAAGTTCCATTGTTAGAATCAAAACTTCCACAGGTCTCTGTTGCAAGTAGCCAATATTCTGTTCCAAATGCTACCAGAAACAGAATTATGCTGATAGCACCAATAATTCCTGCTATGAGAGCAGCAATTCCAATCTTCATGATAGAATTCTTAGACTTGTTGCTAAAATTGCATCTAAAAGAAGCATTGAAATGACCAGTTGGTAGAGCACAGCTTATGGGTCTCAACAGAAGACACTATTTTAAGGCTAGGATTAACATCTTTTTGTGACTGGTCTAGGTTTCACTAGGCTATGCAAGCAGAGCTATTAAAAGCAGATGACCTGGTTCAATTAAGCCATTGGGCTATCTACCACAATCGTGTTCCAAAACTATTTCCTATAGAAAAAAAAGCACCCAGTTCCACAACCTCCATACATCTCTCCCTCTCTATCTCTTCCTCTCCCTCTCCCTTCCCATTTCAATTCTCTTCTCTTCTATTTTCTTCTCTCTCTCTCTCTCTCTCTCTCTCTCTCTCTCCTCTCTCTCTCTCTTCTCACACCAACCTTATGAGATAACTCTAGAAAATAGAGGGAGGAAAACTATGATAGCAGCTTCTGGTTTCCATGTAAATAGCTACCCAGACTAATCACAGATTATTCTGATTATTACTCAATATTTCACAATAAATATAATTTAGTAATAAGTGTGTGCAAAATCCTCCACAAAACATAATACTAAACCCAGTATTTGGAAACTGTATTTAAAGAATCAGCAGAGAAACTATAATCACTCCTTTATATACATGATATAAAATTTAATTTTTCACAATTACAAAAAGAGACTACTTATAGGTACCATGCTCTAACTATAGGTTGGTACATTAGGATAGACTGACATCAAGGAAGGTAAATACAACAAAAATTATGATTTATTTAATCAACTTTTTAGTATACTCAGAAAAGAGGGATTTCACTGAAAGCCAATGAGAAGAGATGGCTTGATTTAATGAGAGTAAAAAAGTGAGTGGAAGAATATTATTTAATTAAAATAATAATGTTTATAGTAGCTTTGGTTTGAGTATCACATTCCAGTCACTAACTTATGGCCTTCAACAAATGTCTAAACTTCAGTTTAAAAACAATTATAATGAAGATTATAGCAATATCTAATTTATAAATTTGTTAAGATATAACACACAGAAAACATTTAATACCTGACACATTATAAGCAAAAAATAAAACATTTTGAGCACCTTCTTTGGAAATAGTTCCATGTGAAATCTTTAAATATAAAAGGAAACATAGAATATATTTGCCCTTATACAATCTACTACTGATTAGCAAAATAAGTTGTCCACATATGAATTAAATAAAAATAAAATAAGATATATATCTGAGTGCTAAATTTATTAGTTGGAAGAAAAGACAGATTACTGCATACTTACTATTAAGTATTGTGTGATATTTTTTGGAGAGTAAAGTTATCTAAGATCTATTCATTCCTAATATTTGCAATGATTATTTCAGAGAGAGAAAGAGAGAGAGAGAGAGAGAGAGAGAGAGAGAGAGAGGGAAATTGATACATGTTTCAAAGAATGTTTCAGTGGTTCAAAAAAATAAGGATGATGAAGAATTTGGACAGGTGGCTTGAATAGGGGTGACAAGTTGAGGGACTTGGAGTGGTGTCCCAAGAAGAAGAACTCTGTCCAACTGCTCTTGAAGATTTTCTACACAGCTTGGATCCTTCAAAGCATATAATGCAAAGAATGTAAATCTTCCCTCATACTTTCAGCCTTATTGGCTCAATGCATTATTATTTAAGTGAGTAAAAGCTGGGAAAGCCACACAAATAAAAGAATGCTGGGAAAAATAAAACAGCTGGGAAAGCCACACAAATAAAAGAATGCAAATATCTTTCACTTGGCAAAGCTCCTGCTGGTATCACATCAATAGAACAATTAAGATGAAAGTTTACTACTTATTTTTCAAAGAAGTAATCACTGTGAATGTCAAAAGACTCCTATAAAATTTTCCTCAAATGAAGGTTAAAATCATCTTTATTTCTGAAGGTATTTTTGAGCTTAAAGTAGTCCCTAATAAACCTAATGTACATAATCTTTAAAGTGGTTCATAAATCAACTGAGGAGTAGAATCTTGTTGTAGGTGATTATATATTACTAATAAGCCTTTGTAAAAAGAAGCTGCATCCATGACAAAGAGCTGGTAACTAAAATAAAGAAACAAGGAGTAGTATGTGAAGAATTGTATAACAAGATATTATTTCTCTCAATTTTTAAAAGTTCAGAACTATGCTCATTATTAAATTAATACAGTAACAGTTATTTTGACCACTAAATTTTTAGAAACATAAGCATGTATCTAAACCATGTATTCCACATTCTGGTTCCTGTTTATAGCAAAAGAAATAGTTTCTTTTATCAAAATTCATTTTATAACCCATCAAATCTCTTAATTGCCATATATCATTGAATTTGGTAATATTATATAATAGCATCTTGTAGAAGATACTATTAATCTGTAGAAGACAGTATTAATCTTGTAGAAGATACTATTAATCTTTAAAGAAACATAAGACAGGTCTAATTAGACACCCATCTATTGCAAGTGAATGATTTTTTAAGATTAAGTGCAATGTTGTAACTCGTTAGCTACCTGTAAAATGTATGGTTACCAAGCAATGGTTTAAAAAACATCATTTTAACTACTTCAGTTCAATTAATATCTCATATTTTAGAAATATAATTATTTGTAACTTTATTTTTTTGACATCTTTAGAAGACATAAATATCAAATAAAATATTATTACATTATTGACATTTTCTAAGTGAAAAATGAGTTGATCAAAATGTAAAGTTGAATCCATGTAAATTATATGAGGTATCAAAAATCAGAGTGACCTTTTTTCTTTACTACAACATTACAATCAATTTCAAAACTGCATGACATGCATGTTTTTGTTCATTTTAGAAAATTATCAAATAACAGCTTTATATATTAAAGCTATATCCCAATATCTGATTCATGGTTGGTAAAAAATGAATGCTACTTTATTGATTTGTAGTAGACTATATTCTTATTAGCTCTTAAGTATTCAATTTAAACCAACATATTCCTAAATTTACAAGGAAGTAAAGGATAAGTATTTTGTTCATTTTAAACAAAGAATATGTATAATTTCAGTCAATATTTGGAATGATTAAATTTATTTTTACACTATGTCATACATATTTTTTAAACTGATGGAAAAACACTCCTACAATTTTATTATCTTATGAGCAACATAATGGTATGGATGCACAAAAAATTACTAGAGGGACAACCCCTAAATACTAATTGATCTCTTTTTATAGATATGCAGAAACATGCTCCAGTTTGTAAAGTTAGAAACTTGTACTGTCAGACTTTTCAATTCATTCCTTTATGATTCTTGAATCTGCCCTCTTTTAAAACATCAATTACAGAGATTCCACATTTTCTTAAATATTACCAAATTGTTTATTATATGGACTATATACACTCAAATATCACTTATTGTTAAAAATCCTTTCTTTTTTTGGCTTTTTATGAGGTTGAAGAATATTTTAATAATATATATCCTGTGAAGCTATTGATTTTCCCATTTCCCTGTAAAAATACATAACTCAAATTCCATTCTCCATTATCATGATGAATGACTGGTATACCCCTTTCTTTTATGGAGAGAGAGAGAGAGAGAGAGAGAGAGAGAGAGAGAGAGAAACGAGACTGAAAGACTAAAATCTCCGTCATAAAATGAGTTATTCTCAAAAGCAGCTATCAGCACCCATGAAGAATTTACCTTGAAGTATTGGTCCTGGGTCAAATTTCTGGTCAGCTAGAGGTAAATGAAGTTCATCTTCTAGTTCATAACTAATTGGGCACAGGTATATTGGCTAGAGAATCAAACTGAATACTGCATAACCATAATTAGGTTAAGCACTATTATGGAAAATGGTAGGTGCTCGCTTACATAGAACATGCCACCATTTAGGATGAATATATATTTTAGTATTTTAGGAGATAATATGGTTTAAATGTAGTAGATTATTTAAAAGAAAAATAAGAATCAGAACGAGTTCAGTAAATTAATCCCAGTATAGTCTCTAATGTGAACCATTAATAGAAAAAAAACAAACAATGAAGCCAATGCTAAGAAGTGTTCTTTCATTCCAGCTGAAAAAACTCGTGTTTGAGATATACTAACACAATGACATCAGGATGAAACTGATAGAATTCCTTGCTTGCACAAAATGAGTCTGTTTTCTATACACACAGAACATATTAAAAACAAATGTTTTTGTAACCATATTCATGATAATGCAATGCACTTTGCACCTGCAAAGAATAATATTAATATTTACATGTGACAAAACATACACAACTATACAAAACAACACTTTCTTCCAGAAAGGGCACCCTATTCTTCTAAAATGTAATAACACTTTTGAACTTGATGTGATTTGTTTTTCATGAGCAGATCAATTTCTTGGCCTTCACAAATATAAACTAGGATATATCCCCCTATCATCATTTTATTTTTGGTTTTTCTGTACATTGAGGTATCATAATAGACTTTGAAAATTTCTCAAATGAATCACTTCCTTTTCCAATTAGATTTTGGTAAAAGTTAGCATATCATTTTTCTGCATATGACCAACTTGAGGAAATCCAGTCTCACATGTAACCTACTAGGGAGAGTAAAAATGATAAATTCCTGATGTTGAGAACCAGGGTCTTCTTTTAAAAAGTTTCAGAGGCTATCCGTTAAGTTTTAGATATGAGGAGTCCCCAAAAACTCATGTGTGGGACAATGTAAGAAAGTCTGAAAGTGAAATGATTGGGTTATAAGACCCTTAAACCAGTCAGTGCATTAATCCTCTGATAGGTATTAACTGGATGATAACTGCAGCCAGGTTAGGGTATGACTGGAAGAGATGGTTCAATGTGGACATGCATTTGGGGCATATTTTTGCCCTGGTGAGCAGAGTTTCTCTCTGCTGCCTGGTGCCATGTCCCCTGCTGCTTTCATCTGCGAAACTTTTAAGCAGTGGTGATGTTCTGTCTCACCTTGGGTCCAAATCAGAGGAGGTGACTTTGTGTGGACTGAGACCTCTGAAATCATGTGCCCCAGATAAATATTTCCTCTTCTAAAATTTTTCTTGTCAGGTCTTTTGGCAATAGCAGCAACAACAACAACAACAAAAAGCTGAATAAAACACCATCACCAATGAGCATTTATTCAATAAATATTCATAGCTAATAGGGCTATGTAAAACAAGTTACAATGTGCCTATCTTTTGAAACCTGCATGTTATTCATGAAAGATTAAGCCACAAAATGGTTTAAATATTAAAATTTAGTAAATGTTTTTTTTTTCTCTGATGTTTCTAAAGACACAACTTTACTCCTGTTGCCTTTTATTTGAAGTAAAAAAAAAACATTAACAACAAAACATGTATTATAATACCTGTTTTAACAATTCAACAGTGACCAAAATTTAATTTCAGAATCAAGGAACACACTAGGGAGAAGTCCCAAAGAGTCTTTTTAATTAATATTAAGAGAAGGAGTTTAATGTATTTGCAGCTATGATGCATTTGAATTAAAATCATATTTTAAAAAATCTATTTAGTTTTGAAATTCCAAAATGACCTAATTTGCAGAGTATCACCCCTTCAAAAACTTGGAATAATTTCAAATCACAGACAACTTCATTTAAACAGTTTCCACTAATCAGCAAATAGATCAACGCTATACTGATCTATCAGTTTCTCACTTCACATATTCAGATTAAATGAAAACCTGATAAAAAGGCTCATGTTTCAATGCAGTGATATTTGATATCTGAGAGGAAAAGTGACTTTAATAAAAAGCAACTTTTGGAATTTCGCTTGTGAGAATTCAATTCACTTTTTTTGTTCTTCTAGCAAGAAATAATCTGTAGAACCAGTGTTTATACACATGGTTTCCTTTAGTGTCTTCATTTGATTTCTTCATTCAAGAAACATTAAGAATTCAAGATGTGCTGGAGAGAAGAGGATGGATTAAAGGAATGAAGCACTTCCCAGAAGCTCCTCAACATGAGACTTACAAATCAGGAAAAATCCTTCTCAGTGAGATGGGTAATGAAGGGATCTCACTGAAACTTAATACTGAAGTGTGAAAAAATTTATAGAGACATAGTAAGTCAGACACTTCAACATTAGAAATAATATCTTAGAAAAGATCAGATTGGATTCCAACCTGGTCACCAGTGGTGGTAGTGAAAGGGAGGGGCAGTGCAAACTGGATATGCCATAGCTGACTGATTAAAAAAATAATAATAAAAATCAAGAAAAATTAACTTGGTAAAATCTGTGAATTAAAAAAGGAAGGCTGGTTTTAATGAACTCAGAATAAGTAGAAGAAATAGCTCGATGAAAGCAAATGCATTGTTGACTCCCCCAGGATGGGAGATATTCCAGGAGTGAAAAAAAAAAAAAAAAAAAAAAACTACTGGGCAGGGAGAGAAGTCACCTAGTTCCCTGGAAAAGCAAGGCACCCAGCAGCCTTGCTGCTACCTCCATGCTCTGGTTGGGAAAGCAGAGGATGCTGCGTGGCACAACTACAAACAGAGATGGAAGAATAGGAACTCCTGGAGTAGATTTTAAAAACTTCCTCAGAACGCCCCCAAACTAGAGAAACTGAAATAGGCACAAAGAAAATTTTATCTGGAAGACAAGGGAGAAAGTTCCCATTTCTGCTGGTGCTATGTATAGTAGAAACACATGAATATCCTCACTCAAAAGCAGATACCCAGTGCTACATATTCAGGGGGGGAAGCTGAAAATTGTGGAGATTTTGTCCCTACACCTTAAAAGTGGATTTTACCAGAGCCCCTAGAAATTCAGACACCCTGCAGAGACTATTTCCCCAACAATAGGAAGTATTGGTTAATTCATACCAAATTGGTAGGCTGAGTTCTAGAATAAGGAGCATACTGATGGGTGAGGGGACTAGGACTGATCAAGGTCAGAGGAAAAGTGGTGACTCCTTTACAATTTTCCTAAGTCCAGAAGAGGCTGAAGGATAGGATGATGCTTCCCACACACTTCCCTACAGCACAGACACTGAGGCTCTCAGAATAAGGGGTGAGATGAAACTCGATCACTCCATAAGCAGGGTGCATGGAAGCGCTGACTAGGATCCCTGCCAGCCTTACATTCCCACTCCTAGAAACAATAACACAGCCATTCTAAGGGGGAAATCTGCTTTGAAGCAGACAACACTCTACCTCTAGAATCAATCAGGCAAGAAGGGGAAGGACTTCAGCATACAGACTTCAACAACTTTGGTCAATGGGGGTCAGAGCTGAGAACAAAGAAAGTACACAATATCAGTTATCAGTTGAAGCACAATTCATTTTTTTAATTCAGTCATTTTAAAGTATAAAAAAGTAGCACCGAATCAGCCACAAAAAAGAAAATAACAAATGGCTAAAATGAACAAAAAGAAAAGAGACATTAGTATAAGTTTATAGATATTAAAAATAATTAGAACAAGCCGGGCGTGGTGGCGCACGCCTGTAATCCAAGCGACTTGGGAGGCTGAGGCAGGAGGATCGCGAGTTGAAAGCCAGCCTCAGCAACTTAGCGAGGCCCTAAGCAACTCAGTGAGACCCTGTCTCTAAATAAAATACAAAAAAGGCTGGGGATGTGGCTCAGTGGCCAAGTGTCCCTGAGTTCAATCCCTGGTTCCAAAAAATAATAATAATAATAATTAGAACAAATTAATTAATGCCAATGAATGAGAATCTAGGAAAATTGGGCAAATTATTTTAAAAACACTAAATAGCAACTAACACAAAAAGAAAATTTTTTATACAAGGAAAATTTCCTAAGGAAAATCTGTGATCAATTCTTCCAAATATTTTAAGATGACATAAGCAGGGTGTGGTGGCGCCTGTAATCCCAGCAGCTCAGGAGACTGACAGGAAGATTATAGAGTTCAAAGTCAAACTCAGCAATTTAGGAAGGCCCTAAGCAATTTAGTGAGACACTGTTTCTATATAAAATATAAAAGGGCTAGGGACGCTGCTCAGTGGTTAAGCATCACAGGGTTCAATCCCTAGTACAAAAACTAAATGAGGTAATTTAATTATTTTTTAATGACATACAATAATTAAACAAGTTCTTAAAGAAAATGGAAAAAGGAAGAAATACTTCCTATTTCATTTCATGGTACTCCCATAAACATTAGTAGCAAAATTTCATAAATATTACAAAAATTTATTACAGCCTATTGCTAGACGTCTTCAATGATGAATTCTTCTGAACAGTTTAGGACAATATAACAAAATTATACATATCCTTATACAAAATAGACAAGAAGAGACTGAGGGCATTGCTCAGTGGTAAGAATGTTTGCCTGGCATGCTTGGGGCCATGAGTTTTATCCCTAGCATTCAAAATAAAAATAAATAGATAAGGATAACCATTACTACCAATTAAATCTAATATTGTATTGGAGATCCTACCCAACAAAGATGAGAAAAATAAATAAAAGCGTGAGTATTGAAAAAAATAAAATTCATTATTCACAGATATGATATGCATACACAAACACACACACACACACACACACATATAAATGCAAGACAGTTTCAGTTGTATATGCCTGTAGTCACAGCACATCGCAGGGTAATATGGGAGGATTATTAAGCTAGGAATTTGAGACCAACCTGGGCATCACAGACACTTTCTCAAAAGTAAACAAAAATTCCAAAAAGATTTGGATTAATTAAGAGTAGTATATCAAAAAGCCTGGTTGTTGCACAGAAGTTTAATTTATAAAATCAGTTTTATTTTTATGAAGATTCCAAGGAGTCAATTTGCATTTTAATTTTTGAGTGAATTTGTCAGAAATCACCTAATTTATTTTTCCTGGAGTTTTCTCCATCAACATCTTTAATTATATTTTATTACTCCTACACTACTGAAGGAAGGTCTATCAATATGTGATGACTGTCCATAAAGTGTGTTGATTGTTTCCGGATTCACTCTGTCACATGGGTCATGTTTTAATCCTCTTATTAAAACTGCAGCTGGAGGGAAGATGGCAGATGAGGAAAAGCTGCAGCCTGGCTGGAGTGAACCAGTGGCAACAAGCAGCAGTGGCCTCACAAATTGGCAGAGGAGCCAGCAGAGTCCCCTGCTCACACCTGCTGGTTAATCTTAGTCAGTCAAGGGGGTCCTCCTCCTGGTGGCAGGAGGAGATCATCCCAATGGAGGAGGAGGCCCTGGAACTGATCAATGAATACATCAAGAAGATCAAGTTGGAGATGAAGACTTTTAGTCTCTGACCTCACAATTCAGGGACTGCACCTTGGCCAAGGCCAGGGGACACCTGGGTGCCTTCAGCAGAGGTCAAATGCAGAAGCCATTTGAAGATACCTCATTTGAACTGCAGATGGGAGATGAGTGGGCCCGTGTTCATAGACTGTAGTATCCACATCATCCTACACAGGAATTAAGGGTGTGGGCAGTCCATGCCTCTCCTACAGGGCTGGGCAGTGTCACTGGGCACACCGGCTCCCCTGCTGTTGGCTGGCCATTGAGTGCTCCTCCCTGAGGTCATCACACAGTATTTATTGTTTCCAAAATGGCTGGAGAGGGGGATCATCAAGAATGGGAGCTCTGGGTTTCTACTCTTTGTCCTAGCTGCAGGTAGTGCTGTCCCTGCCAGACTCCCCTGAAGTAACTGACTTCATAAGGGCAATGAGGGTAAGGAGGCTCCCAAACCCAGGAAAATGAGGGTGACTTGTCTTCTAGGTCCCAGATGTAGGTAGGTTCTCCATTTGCCCATTCCTCTGTTTAGTTACAAAAAGCAAATTCTCAGTGCCAGCCCCTACTGGAGGCCCTTTGGGCAGCCAGCACTGCAGCACCATTTGCTCCCCCATTTAACCCAAACCACTTTAAAAAAAAAAAAAAAAAACCCTGCAGCTCGAAAGTGGTTGTCTGCACAATCCAGTGTATTTTCTAGATTTTGGCAGTAAAATTGTCTCTATTAAGAAAACATTTGCTCCTAATTCAACTACCTGCTTTGCTGAGATTATGAAATGATGGAAAATATCAAATGCACAGTTTCTAGCAAAAGCCAGTACCATATATGTCTCAGAGTTTACCCTAGGTTAGAACACTACAAATTAAGATTGTAGCTCAATATAAAATACTGAGATCAATGCATACATGCTAGCAAACTTCGTACAGTTGATTTTGTTGTTTTCATATGAATTCATATCATTGAGAGGCTATAGAAATGTGATGAATGGAAGTAAAGGTAAAAAATAGTCAGGTATCTTTAAACATCTGGTTCAATATATATATTGTGTGGAATTCACAGCAAAGATAATAGGAGATCGAATTATCTTTTTTACTATAAATTAAGCAGTATGTTTTATGATCCAAGTTGTGGATATGCCATGAGGTAATAGTCTGTCCCAACTTTATCTTACCCACAACCTGATATTAGGTTGTTTGATATTCCTGAAATTAGGTGATAAAATCTTTTTTGGTATAATTTTCAGTAGCTTCTGAAGTAGGGGAGAATCTGTGTAGCTAGTTGGTACCATTTTGATAAAAAATGCTTGTATAGGATTTATAACAAGATCCTCAATGAAACAGATACTTCTCTCTTCAGAGTGGCATACACATTTTTCACGAGATCCTCAGTGTTGGATGGGTCAATGAATTTACAAAAATGTCTTCTTAAACAGCCTGAATTCTCACCATCACCAATGTAAAACAGATCAAACTAAATTACTTTGGTGCAAATTTGAGTTATACTACCATCAAATTGTTTCATCGGCAGAAGAAAACATTTGATGCCAGCTATTCTTTTCCCTATTCCCATGGAAATTCAATGAGTCCAAATGAAATTAAAATTATCATTTTCGTTTTATTAGGCTCAGATTCAGTTAACAGTGGTCATAGTATGATCTTGTTTCCCTTCAAATTTAAAGAACTAGAGATGACTTAAATGCATGCTCAGGAAATCTTCCTTAACTCCACTGTGCTTTATGTGACTATCATATGAATATGAAAAAGTCAAGTGAATTCTATTAGTCTGCCATATTATATAAAGCCAAAGGCCAAAACAAGGCTTAACTTCATTTGATAAGGCAACTGCCTCAACTAAGAAAGGTCTCTCATATAAGTTTGAAAAAACTTGTACACTTAGTAGACGTGGAGGTTCTAGATTTTTTGTTGATGGTTTTTAATTTAAGTATTACGAAGACTGTAAAGAATAGAATGCTAAATTGAAATCCAAAGCCACCCTTACAATTGTAATATTTAATTCTTCTTGCCAGGCAAAGTGGTGCTTGCCCGTAATCTCAGCATCTCAGGCAGCTGAGACGGGAAGATGGCGAGTTCAAAGCCAGCCTCAGCAACTACCGAAGTGCTAAGCAACTCAGTGAGATCCTGTCTCTAAATAAAATACAAATTAGGGCTGGGGATGTGGCTCAGTGGTTGAGGGCCCCTGAGTTCAAACCCCGATAACCAAATAAATAAATAAATCATCTCCATAGTGTCATTATCTTTCATAATTTTCCATTCCCTCATGATTCTTCTGCTTTCCTTTCACCTGGTTCCTGTATTTCAAACTGAAAGATATAGATAATAAGCCCCAGTGAATTTACCTTACTGCTCCCATACCTGCTTTCCTGCCCAGCCCCAAATGAGTCACCACCAAAACTCATCCCATGACCTGGCTCTGCTATGAGCCCACCAAAAGTAACTCCTCACTTGACCTGATTCTATTAATGCCCTAGAAAACTCAGACCCTCACAGTGGCTTGCTATCATTTTCCCCCAGACCCTCTGGTTTTGAATAAAGAATTGCTGGTCTGTGGAGGTCTGCCTCTATTTTCTTTTTCTTTTTGTATTCTCTTTCATATGCTTTCATGGTTTCCTGACTGGGAATGGAGTTTGGGGGTTCTTTTTACCCCTCCCTGTTCCAACAAACCTCCACTTTTTCTCTCTCTCCATGAGACCTCCAGATCAGAGGCTGCTTTCTGCCATTTTGTTCCTGCTTGCAACACCGGCCTCCTTATTCTTCAGAAAGGTAAGATTGCTTCCAGTCTCTCGCAGAGGCACCCTGCATAAGACCCTTGCCTTTTGGCTCATCCTGAGATGTTCTCCCATTCTCTGGTGGAACTCTGTCTAGTGATGGCAGTCATCAAGGGATGCCTTAATCTTGACCACCACTCTGATCAAACCTCTCTAACCTGGGAACTTTCAAGGGACTCCCCCTTAGGATATCTCATCACTGCTCTGGCCCCCCGGGGTCCTCCAACAATCTGGTCCCCCTAATCTAAATTAGGCAACCTAAATCAATGGACCAAATTCAGAATTTGTGACCTTTGACACCCAAATCCTCCAAGACTTGGACAATTTACTCCAGTGAAGTGGCAAATGGCTAGATGTTCCTTACCTCCAAGCATTTTTTTACCTCCCCTCAAGGCACTCATTATGCCAACCTTGCTCTGCTGTACAATTATTTATTACTGATTCCCTGCTCCATAAGACCCCTAGATCAGGTCCTGAACCACATTACTTATCTTCATTTGCTGTCCCCCAAATAGCAGTACACTGGTTCAGCTTTTGCCTGCTTATGAGTGCTCCCTGCAATGAGGTTTGTGTGTTGGGGAGATGTCAGTCTGGGCCTTTGTGGCCCCCGGTGGTGGCCCACCTGCATGGGCTGGTCCACTTTCCTTCTCCCTCTCACCCCTTTCCCAGAGGCCCTTGGCTGCCACCACATGGCCCAGGCTGCTCAGAGGGTCACCACCACGGACACCCACCCCGTTGGGATGAGACTTGCCCTGTGGGTGGAAGTGCATGGGCATAACCAAGCCCCAAGAATGTATACACTGGCAACAGCCTGTAGGATGCCACAATGTCATCCACCTTCAAGCATCAAAAGTCAGGTGGTGGATTGGATTCCCCTTCACGCAGGTATTGGGAATATTGTCTTGACTTGCTTCAGTTTGTTTTCTGTGGGAGAAATTTGGTGCACGGGACAGAGGAATGCTTGAGACAACTGAAGGCCAGAGCCAGCCCCAATGCTGCGTGAAGTTCTCATGTCCCAAATCTGACACACATTCCTGATAACTCTGAACAGGTATTTTGTATTAGTCTCACACTAGTACTCATATCTTTTTGTTTTTCTCATAGAAGCAACCCCTGGGATAACTTTACAACCTGTTATTTCTGAACCAGACTTTTGAAATGGACCCCTCATCTTACCCAAGACGTGTAAAAAGGAAACCTAAGCTGCTGTTCCCACATCACCTCCTCTCAGCTCAAAAAGTAGCCAGACGTAGGTAACAAATGATTGAGTCAAGAAAGATGGGGGCTAATTCATAAGAAAATATAATGCTAATATCTCCAAAGCCCTTCCCCATCCTTTTCCACCTGTTGCCAAGGATACCTACCTCCAACAAATTGTTCTTCCCTGCAGGAAGTTGTAGGAGTTGTTAGTAATGCACTCCCTGGGCAACTTCTTTCCCAGTCCTTAGATCACTCCACATTTAGCCTGCCTTTTGTCACTAATCCTGGAAGAATGGGGGGAGAAGAGAAGCAGGATGGCAGCAGGACAGAGCATGCTAAATTTTGTGTATAATTATTCTATCAAATGGGTCCACTGTGCTGACCCCCACATGCTTTCTTTTCCAAGAAGCAATTTACCTGCAGCACTGCCTGGCCTCTGAGAACAGGATATATCACATTCCTTAGCAAACTACCTGTTCACTGCAGGAGAATTATAGGCCCTAAATAATGTTGATAAGGAAAACCAAGTTTCCCTGAAGGAGGAGTCTTGTGAAAAGATCCTGAAACTCTGGAAGATTCTCAAGATAGAGCTCCCCTAGCTTTAAAATTAGGCTACCTTCTCTGGACTCTTATAAGACACGTTTTCTCTGGTACTCCTCTCATCTGGCAGGAAGAAGAACAAAGAATTTGTCTCAGTTAATTAGAGTAAAACTACCCCTCATCTCTCCTAGTTCAGTAATCCAAATTATTTATTTTCTGTATTGGGGATATCACCCAGAGCACTAACAGGCTTACCTCCCACTTCAAATTGAGGAGCATAACATGACATCATGGTCCTGTGAGTATGAGGATCCAAAAGGACAAAGGGAACATGAAAGAAATTCTAAGGACACAACTAGTTGGCAAATACCCTCCCTTAAATTGCCCCAACCAGAAATTGATATCACCAGTTATTAGTAATGAGTTCTGCTTCCTTAAATGATGAAGTTTGAACATTAGAGATGCAAGCAGAAGCAAGCATATAGACCAGGTTTTATTTAAAAGTAATAACACAAATTTCTCCTTGGAGGCAGTAGAGGGGTATGGCTGGTATTCGATATCCCAAGAATTAAGAGTGCCCTCCCCCTTTTTGTAGACTAAAGTTTCCTTTGTTCTCCTGCTCTCTACCCCCTTATCTCTCTCCTTCCTGCCTACATGACTAGGCCCAAGAGATGATGGTGGGATGGCCAAAAGGTGGGAAGCAGATGGGCAGGGAGTGGGGCTGAATGGAGTGATCCAGTCAGGTTGCAGCCCAGAGGGCATTAATTAGCAATTCCCTGTGTGTAGTCTTTGGGAGGGGTAGTTTAGGAAGTTAATCCTGGTGATCAAAGGGCTCTGGAGACATTGACATTCCAATCTACCAGAGGCAGTCTCCAACTTCTTGGATCCCAACTGGCCTCTATTTTCTCAATTCAACCCAATCACCTATCTATCCTACCTGGATGTCTTTAATTCTGCCTTCAAGGTCATGGAAGGAAAGGCAGAAACTGCTGACTCCTAGAGGTTCTGGGATTCAGGAACTGCTCCTTAGCCCAGTCAATAAATGGGCTAAGGAACTGAACAGACACTTCATAGAAGAAGATGTACAAGCAATCAACAAATATATGAAAAAGTGTTCAACATCTCTAGGAATTAGAGAAATGTAAATCAAAACTACCCAATCTACCCATCTCACTCCAATTAGAATGGTTATTATCAAGAATGCAAGCGAGAATAGGTGTTGGTGAGAATGTGGGGAAAAAGATACATTCATACATTGCTGATGGGATTGCAAATTGGTGCAACCACTATGGAAAGCAGTATGGAGATTCCTTAGAAAACTTGGAATGGACCCACCATTTGACCCAGCTATCCCACTCCTTGACCTATACCCAAAGGACTTAAAGTCAGATTACTACAGTGATGGAGTCACATCAATGTTTATAAAAGCAGCCTAATTCACTATAGCTAGATTGTGGAAGCAACCTTGATGCCCTTCAATAGAAGAGTGGATAAAGAAACTGTGGTATATGTACACAATGGACTATTACTCAGCCTTATTCTTATAGAAGAATAAAATTATGGCATTTTCAGATAAATGGACGGAGCTGGGGAATATCATGCTATGTGGGATAAGCCAATCCCCAAAACACAAATGGCCAAATATTTTTCTCTGATAAGTAGATGCTGATACATAACATGTGGTGCAGGGGAGGTGGGTAAGGGAAGAACGAAAGAACTTTGTATCATGCAGAAGGAAATAAGGGGAGGGAAGGGGGGAGGGGTGGGAAAGATTGTGGAATGAGACAGACATCATTACCAGTACCCCATGTACATGTATGATGGCACAAATGGTGTGAATCTACATGATGGACAACCAGCAAAATGAAAAGTTGTGCTCCATTTGTGTACAATGAATCAAAATGCATTCTGCTGCCATGTATAACTAAATAGAACAAACAATTTTTAAAAAAGAGCATTTCATCAAGATGGTGTTCTCCAAACTAAAGTTGTCTATAATGGTAATTTTAGACATATAAAAATACGAAATTTAATTGAGGATTTATTTGTATCATTTAATGTTCTCTGACTGGACATGTTATCAATAACATGTACATAAAATTTTATGCTACTTTTTACACTGGGGTTTAAATTTAAGTATATTTTTGAAGTTAATGAAAGCCTCATCTGTTTAAAATTTAATACTGTAGAACATAAAAACATTTTTCCACTTTCCCACAAAAGGGGGTTAAAAGCTCTCTTAGTTTTTGTTTGATTACTGTTTCAGATGTAATGTTATATTGTGTTAGCTAACATTCTTATAGACTCATGAAACTATCTATCTATCTATCTATATCTATATATAGATAGATATCTATGTATCTGGAGTGATCCAGTCAGGTTGCAGATATAGATATATATAAACTTTATAAATTGATATTTAAGAAAGAGGCAAAGATCAGTTTCAGAAATACAACCGTTTACCTAAGATTTGCAAGTGCCTCACCTAACCTGAATTAAGACTCTGCCTTTCACCTTACTCCATGTTAAAATAATTTCCAAGCAGGCTAGACTTTAGCTCATTTAAAGTCATGTTCAAAGGATTATCTTTTGTTATGGAAATTACTGTGAGCTCTCAATAAATAGGACATAGAATATATAACTAAGTATGGTTTAAGAGTATACAAATTTTTTCTTAATTCATAGTTATTATACAAACAATATGTCATTACTCTTGTTAGTTTAATTTTTATTTTCTTTTTAAACTTTAACTGTTGTCTGTTAGTAACTTACAGTATACAAATTTCAATATAACAATCTGAGCTAATTTGATATAGTAGGCCATCATCTATAGACAGAGAGGATATATGGCTAACTTCCCATACTAATGATGACCCCAATTAAATAAAAGGGGTGAATGACAGTAAAATTATAGACATTAAAGTTAAAACCCATTACTCTTACTTTAAGACTCATGAAACTGGTTTGCTGAATGTTTAAGACCAAGGCTTGAAGATAAAATTAAGGAAGTAAAAGGGCCAAGAAAGAAAATAGCCAATATTTGGCTCTTGCCCTCTGAGTCAACTTGAATGGAGGGAACAAGGGAACTTCTCTAAAGGCTTTGAAACTCTGGGCCACAAGATCTCCCAATCAGGGGGATCTATGAGACTCTGGAAAACAGAAAACTGACCAGTGCACATGTTGCAAGAAAAGGAGGGTCATTGGAGAAGAGAGACATCTCTGATGCTTCCAAGGGAAGACACATCATCATGGAGACCCTAACCAATCCTAGCAAATGACATTAAAAGAGCTTAAGAGTCTGCTCCCAAGTTCACCAATACTGACCCTCTGAGGGATTTCAGTTGACTTTTAACAATAGATAGGAACAAGATCAATTTGACCAGCTTGGTCGTGAGTACCTAACAAAAACAGTTAAAACCAAACTACAGACATATCTGGGCATTTAAAAGAAAGACAATAGTTCTTTTAATAAAATTTAAGACATACACTTGTGTCAGCCCCACAGCCTTGGTGGCCCACAAATTCTGAGGTATTTTTTCCTTTGTGAGGCTCATATTTACCACTGCCTTCCAAAAATTGGACTGGACCCTGTACCTTGGTCTTCCTTACTCCTCAAATTAATGTTTTATCTAACAACCATAGTTTGTCTATCCTGATAATGGCATACACCAGACACAAGAGAGCCCTTCAGTTTATTATTTTACTCATAGGGCTAGAGATATCTGCTGGGATTGGAACAGGAGCAGCAGGATTAGGAAGCTCTCTTCACTACTATAAAAAATTATCAGTACAAATTATTTAAGATATCCAACAAGTTGCCAAGTTGGTACTAACTTTACAAAATCAATTGGATTCCCTCGCATCTGTTTTTCTGCAGCATCATTAGGGCCTAGATCTCCTTACTACAGGGCCTAGATCTCCTTACTATACAACAAGGTGGTCCCTGCCTCTTCCTTGGGAAAGAATGTTGCTATATGTTAATCAATCAGGACTGGTAAGAGATAAGGCTAAACAACTACAGGACTGGTTGGAACAGCAGAGCTGAGAACTAGTCAATTCCTTGTAGGCCTCATTTGGAGACCTAGAAAGGTAATACCTGGTTTCTCCCTCTTTTAAAACCTCAAATACTAATTTTTCTTTTAATAACCTTTTTCCCTGCTTTGTTAACTTTATAAAGAAACAACTTCTTGACAAGTTGATCTGTCTAGCCTAGATCACCTCCCAAGAACATGCAAAAGCCATTCTCCTCCTTCATTCACAATATCGTGACTGAGCCCCATAAGGAAGGACTCATCCATGATGATGACAAAGTTCTCTCTCTTTACACTCCCCTCAAGCCACAACTGCCAGAACTAGAAGTCTAAAATACCTCCCAACTCCTCATCTTCTTCCAGATATCTAACAGGGGATCCCCTACTCCACGCCTTTTCAGCAGGAAGTAGCCAGATATGATGATGTAATCCCAATTCATTATAACCCTTTCAGAGTCTGGAATGAAGGATATGGATAACAGGCCCCAGTGAACTTCCTTACTGTTCTCCTACCTGCCCTACTGCCCCATTCTTAATGAGCCAGCCACCAAAACTCCTCCCATGAACTGGCCCTGCTGTAAGTCCTCCAAAAGTAATTAATTCTTCCCATTACCTGGCTCTGCTAAGGTCCTATAAAAGACCCTATAAAAAGGTCCTATAAAGACCCTTGGGGCTGGGGATATAGCTCAGTTGGTAGAGTGCTTGCCTTGCAAGCACAAGGCCCTGGGTTCATTCAATCACCAACACTGCTAAAGAAGAAAAAAAAAAACATACCTTTGTGCCACCATTTTCCCCTGAAGATGTGGCCCTCTGGTGATGAATAAAGCATTGCTGGTCCATTGAGATATGCCTCCATCTTCTTTTTCATGTACTTTCACAAACAATTGATGATTAAATATTCCCACATTTCCCTGATGCTACATGTTTGTTCACATCTTTTCCCAGGAAGGGCTGAAGCCTATTTTCTCAGAACTTTCAAATTGCATTTATTATGTATCATTTCTAATAATGTTTTCATTTCTCTCTCCCACTAAAATATGAACTCAATGGAGAAACCTCAATTTTGAATAAAAAGAAAGGAGATTGAGTCTTTGTTGCTAGTATATGAATCTTCAGTAGACAATTTGCTGATTAATACAGCAATGTGTCACCTAGTCTAGATTTAAAAATGCAACATTTTATTGATTCTAGTTCAAAGACAATAGTTAGACAAATTTCTGGAAATTATTTTCTTAAGATAAATAAGCACACAGACTGTTCAAGTAAAACATGATAAATTTATTAACCAAATTTTCACTTGTTTACTTTTGGTCAGAAATGAGCTGTTTCTTTATGGTTTCTCTTTCTTTCTTTCCTTTTTTTTTGTCATTAGGCAAACACTCCATGCAAAATAACAATTCACTAAGTAGTTCCCTCATCCAGTGTCCCTTCCAAAGTGGTAAATATTTTCATGGAGAACTACATTCACAGGGGGAATCCACCACAACTTAAATGAGAAATATGGTAGAAGAGAAATAACATAAAATATTGAAAACTTCACTTGATTCCTCAGCTGTTCATTCTTTTCCAGAATTAAGAGAGAGCATGGTGCCCTCCTGGGATTCAAATGCCCTTACATTCCAGGAATTTTTGACTTTGTAAAGAAAATGACTCTTCCAGTGAGGATTACTGAAGAAACAGAGAGAGAGAGAGAGAGAGAGAGAGAGAGAGAGAGAGAGAGAGAGAGAAACAATATGATGTTCAAAAATCTTTTATTTTATGAAAGAGACTAACAGGAAAAAAAATTAATTCAAAATTTCCAACATCAGCATTTTTTTTTCAAATTTTCCACACATAATTTTTTCTTCCACTCATGCTTTTATGTCATTCCATTTTTCATGTTTTTTGAGTTCTTCTTCCACTTTTTTGGTTTCTAATTACTACAGCCCCCTATGCTTGTTACCATACATACATTAGAATTGTATTGCTGCATGACTGAGCTGGGACTTTCTAGGAAACTTAGGCAGTGTGAAGATCCCCCCTTCAAACCCCATTCTTCTAATCAAGTTAGATGGACTTGATTAAACTATTACTCACTCAGAGTAATAGTCATATGTTTATTGAAGGGATAGGAAAAAGGAAAGGTGATACTTTTAAGGAAGAAAGTGGGTCCTCTGAGAATAAAGAGGGCCAGTGTGCCTCTCCTGCAATCTAATTTTATTGGGGATCCCAGAGAAGTTTCCAGAGCCCCACCCAGGTCCACCTCTTGACTTTTGACTGACAGTAGGGTAACATCAGACTTTCAAGTTCCCACTGCCATAACAAATCTAGGTCATGTTGGTCCATGCTGACCAGTTCTAATTGGATTCTCAACCATAAATTCTTACAGATTTTATGGTTAGAAGGAATTATCCTTATCTTCCTAAGTTTCAGAATCAGAGCTATGAAAAGCGTCACAAATGTCTCCCCCTTCAGGGTAAATTGGGTTCTTCTTATCAGCACTATTTTTGGTCTTCACTAGTCCTGCATCTTATAGGTAGTTTGCTGAGGAATTTGACATAAATCTGTCCTCTTGAGTCAGGCAGATCCGCAGGTAAATTGCTTCTTCGAAAAAAAAGAATGGGGTCAGCACAGTGGGACTGTTTTATAGAATTATTCCCTTAACCTGTGTTCCCACCATTTGCATCTGTCCATTCCTTACAACAGGAAGAAAAGGCTTAGGAGGACTGAAATTTCAAATTTATATGTTGAAGATTTGGATCAGTAATCAGTCTGTTCCCCCCAACCTTAATTCCTTCTGTAAAGTAACCCAAGCTTCCAACATTTTTTTTATTGCATCCCTTTGGCAAAGCCACCCTGGGAAGGCAGTTCACATACCATAACAAAGGAAGATTTTATACTGTGTTATTCTTCCCATGTTTTTTTTTAATCACATGGAAGAATTGTTTGCACATGGCTCCTCACAAATAAATCTTTGCAATGAAGAGGCTATGAGAGATTATGAGGCTCAGGCTTAATAATGCACAATGGATATTTGTTTATAAGCTTCTTTGAGTATTTAGAAGTATGGTATGGTGGCATATGAGCCATATTAATGAAGCAAGTGCTTTATTTCTCTGGGAAATATTATGGATAAAAAAATTAAAGTTGATTTCTGAGAAATTATTTCTCCTATTGTTACTTAACCAATTTTTTTTGGCCAGTGAAATAAATCTCATTGCCCTGTTTAAGATCTCTTCAATAAGGTCTGGGTTACATGAGAGAAGGGTTTCCTTCATAATGCATCACATGCACATACTAATACATGTACTGTGCAATGGACCAATATCCCTTTACCTTTCTCAGCTCACATTAGGTTCAGACTCAGAGCTATTGAACTTCTTGTTGTGTACAGTGCCTCTTTCCAGTATTTTTCAATATTTCTGTTTTCTCTTTTATTCATAGAAAATATAAACAGGTATACTTACTTGTGTAGTAGAAATGGCCATTCCACTCAAATTATTTTATGTAACACATTTCTATATTAATATTCTATATTAATATTCTAGTATTAAATTCTACAGGACAAAAAGTCTACTTGTCATTTTACTTGGCCCCTATTTCTAAAAAATCTTATTAAATTTCCTATAGTGCAAAATCTATCAGTATTTGTCACAAGTTTTTAGGTGCATACAATTCCCAATCAACATTCTTTCTCATCTAAGAAGATCAGATTAGTCTTGGTGGAAGTATGCTTAATTATACAAAGAAAAAATGAAAATTAGACAAGAGAAAACCTTAGAAGGAGAAAAGGGAGAAAAGAGGAACAGAAACCACAAGTGAAAGGTAAGGCAAAATCTCTATAGTGTAATCTTTTTAAACAGTTTTCCAGAATAAAACTATTAAAGTACATTTTCATGAAATGATGCAACGTACAATAATAGAATAAAACTATGTTTTAAACATTTTAAAGAACTAAAACTCTGCAAAGAATTTATAATCTATACTTTAGCTCAAGTTTTTAATGGTTTTCCACTCACAGTTTCAAGACCATCAAAACAATGGTTTTTAAAAAAAAATTGAATGTAAAATCAGAGCTGAGATTATTATTAGAAATTACATTTGAGCCATATAGTAACTAGAAAATACATCATGAAATAGCTACCACTGACTGAAGTACCTTGCAAAAAAAGTATCTGTTTTTTTATCAATCATAATAATTGGAAAATGAAGTGTAAGGCAAAATGAACAATTAGAAAATAACACCTAGATCCCGTGCAGGGTCTCCAGCAGAGAGCACTGGCCTACCCCCGCCTGAGTCCCCAGTGAGGAGCACAGGTCTGCCCCCTCGAAGCTCCAGCTCCTGGCACATGTCTGCTGGTGAGTCCCCAGCCCGGAGCTCAGGCCTTCCATGCCATCTGGTGCAGTGTCTCCACTGAAGAGCACCAGGCCTGCTGTGCCATCAGGTCTGTGGCTGGAATTCCCAGGGGAGGAGCACAGGCCTGCTGCCCCTTGAGTCCCCAGTGGGGAGCTCAGGCCTGCCTGGGCCAACAAGCACAGTGTCTCCAGCACTGAGTACAGGTCTGTGCCCCCCACCACCCCTCCCCGCCTTAGTCTAGTGCCCAGGCTCACACCCTAACCAGGAGGCTGACCATCTATCAACACCAGGTCGCCTTTTTCCAGAAGCATTGATTATTCCCAACCTGGAGGTAGTGGGACAGCACCCTTCTTGGGTCACCACTTGATCAAGCACCTCTCAGGCATCTGGCCATTGAAAAATAAGAGGTTTGAACTGTACAGTATAATTTTATTGCAGAATATTTTTAAATTAGTTGTATTACTATGATTATTCCTAATATACCCACTGAAAGAAAATGACATCAAGACGCAAGGCTCACTGTTGGAGAAGTTCCAAATTTATTCAGAAAAATGCTTGTACTTATAGGGTTAGGAGGGAGTGGACGGGTCAGGGTGAGCGATGGTACAGTGACTGACTGGTTAACCGTGGTTACTAAGGGGCTTCAGTGTGGTGTCAAAATGTTAATTGGCTCCTGGTTTGCACCAGTGGGAAGAGTTATGGGGG
>JAJEJO010004250.1:0-10974 GCA_020662805.1 Glaucomys volans
CAATATCATCCCCAGAAGTGAGGGCCACATGGACAATCCTGTTGCGTTTGAGTTACTTCATGTTCATGTCCATTTCAGATAGCTTTATCTCTTATGAAAGAATCACAGTGAATCATGATTCAATATTAATTATACTGTATTAAGATTATTGTAGCCCATAGCTATGTATCATTCAGTCTTTGGTGTTCATTGCTACTGAAAAATGAATAATTAGTGTTTTGAGATATATGTGGGGGAGTTCAGTAAATACCTCAACAGCCAGTGATAGATGAAGTCTGTAAATATGAGAAAATATGTTGGCTTTGAAATAATCCATCCTGGCAGAGTATAAATGCCCTTTGTTTCAAATGCAATTCAAAGTTCTGCATTTTCTGTTAATCCATTTACTTGAATATGTGTGGATGTTAAATACATAAAATAAACTTAAGCCACATGTCTCTCAGAGATACCAGGGATTCATTTCTCTCATTGGGTCCTCATGTGGCCCTGGGAAGTGAATGTCAACTCTCATGAGTTGGGTTCTTCCATATTTTTAAATACAATGCTTCCAATGTTTTCAATAATTGCATTGTCTCAATTATCTGTGTTTTTTCCAAATTAAATTTGTAAACATTTGGTATCATAAAATATCACATGATCCTTCACGTACAAACGCGCACGCGCACACACACACACATGGATAACATGCAGAGTCAAAAAGTCATCTACACACCATAGTTCATAAAAACATGCTTTAAATATTCAAATGCAAAAAGATCTCAACACCTACAACCATAAGATATATAAACAATAGATGTCTTCTGCAAACTCTAGAATATTATTAACTCAAAATGGAAGAAAATTCTGGTACATGGTGCAACATAGCTGAGTCCTCAAATTACTTTGCTCAGTAAGGCAAGTCATTCCTGAAGAACAAATACCGTACAAATATACTTAAAGAAGGTGGAGTTTGCTTACTTTTGGTAGGGCTGTCACAAGTATATATCTTAAGTTGCATTGAAAAGAATTATTTTTCCTTTTAAATAACCATGTAGTTCTGCTGTTGGGCTATATCTCCTGTCAGTTCTTTAAGACTGAATTGTTCAAAGTCAAACTTGTTCTTTTCTACTATAAAAGTCATCTGAAATTTCCCAGAGATCACTCTTGAGAATGTTTGTGAAGTCCTTGGCTCCTTTAGCTTTCCTCTGCCAGTGATGCCATCTGTCAGGATGAGGGAGGGTCTTACTGACCATACAAGGCCTCTCTTAGAAATATCAGGAAATTTCCCTCTTGGAGGACCCTCTCTTTGCAGAATGTGCACTTGTTGACTTCCTGTTCTCTGGGGTCCTCTCAGTCTCCCTGATCAGCATTTCAGGTGACTCACCAGAGTTTCAGAGCTCTAAGAGTGGCCCCATTCTTCTCTGGTTCTTGGATGACCTTGGAGGGCAAGGGCCAAATAATGGTTGCTTTTTCTTTTGCTTTTACTTCCTTGATTTTAGGCTCCAAGTTTTTGGTTTTAAACATCCAGCAGGTCAGTTTCACCAACTTCAAGTGGGAGTAATGACTTTTAATTGTACCGTTATTCCTTTCATTTAATTGGGGTCAGTATTAGCAGTGGAAATAGCATTATATACTGTCTGTCCTTTAGGTAATGACTGATTATCTCAAATTAACTCAGGTTGTTCTATTAGCAGGAGTACCTCTGTGGAACATTAACAGGGACCTGTCATGAATCTTAAAGGAAAATAAAAATAAAATTAACAATAGCAAAAACATATTCAGTTTGTTTAATAGCTATGATACAAGAAACATAATTTGTGTAATTCCAAACCTCATTAGTTAGATATTATATATCTCCTGTTTATTTGAAATCACAGTAATCTTCACAAAAAAAATTTGATCCTAACTTTAAATTAGCTTAGTCTATCCTACTTTGAAATCATCCTAACATGGAACATGCTGAGAGGCAGAGTCTTAACTTAGGTAAGGTGAGTCTCTCGAAAACTCTTTGGGTAAATGTTCTATTTCAAAAGATTGTCTTTCCTTCTTTCCTAAATATCAGTTTACAGACTTTTCATATACTGTCTCCTGAGTCTACATGATGTTAGTTAACACAATATGACACCACATCTGAAATATGAATCAAAAAAAGCTGAGAGTTTTTTACTCCTTTTTGTGGGAAAGTGGCAAAATGTCTTCATGTTTCACAATATTAACCTTCAAACAGACCAGGCCCACATTATCTTTCAAATATACATTTAAATTTCCACTTCAGTGTAAAAAAGTACCACAAAATTTTACATGCATCTAATTAATAAGTTATAGGCCATTAAATGATGCAAACAAATTCCCCATTAATTTTGCTATTTCTATGAGTCCAAGATTACCATTACAGACAACTTCAGGTTGAAGAACACCAGCTTGGCAAAGTGCTTTCCTAAGCTTTATATTTTAAACTGTATACTAGAAGAGCAAGAATATATTTAATATACAAAGAAGAATTAATAGTTAGTGTTAAAATTACACAGATGTCCTTATGTTAACTAGATTTAATTTTCACAGTAAAATTCAGAATACACAGATAACTACAGACTTGTAGAGTTTAGTAGAACTGGCAAAAATTAAGGATAGCCTTAAATCTTTTCTATATTTAGGGAATAGTGTTAATAATCAAAACTAGGATTTAGTCAATGCAGACAGACCTAAGCCAGTTTTTCACATGGTAGTATGGCCCTTTTATGCTAGATGTAGTATATAAAAAGGAGCACTTATTGGAAGAACCTATATGAACTTTGATTTTATAAATTTTGACAGAACATTTAGATAAAGTTCAGACAAACATTTAGTTTCAGATGTATGCATATCTGTCATCATGTATATCTAGGTTATTTTTGAAAATAAAAGCTGTTCACAATTGTAAGTCATCTGTTTCTCTGACAAATAAAAATTCTAAAAGCATTGGACAGCACAGTTTAATAAATATTTTATAGCTCTCAATTTTTGCACAAACTGGTACTCATCAGCATGAGGTTTTTCAACAGGCAGAAGAGGCAGAGTAGAATATCTGTCAAAGTTGACTACATGTTTTAAACAATTGTCCAGAAGCGATTGAAGTCCAATTAAAACCTCTTTCTTAAGTGGTTATATTTTCCCCTGGGACAAGTTATTTTACTCTAAAACAAAATCTTAGTTAGATAGAATTGATTACCTTTCTCAGGGTCCCATTAGCCTAAAAGGTCTTACTCCCTATTATTAGACCTCTGCAGAGCACTATCTGTTTCCTTTTCCTTGGAGACATGTGCAACTGTTATTTCTTTTTGGGTATATTTTCAGTACATTTACACAACAGAATTTTTCCTAGGAGAAGGATCAGACAATCTGGCATGTACAAAATTATGTGACTTAATCTTTCTTCCTTCCAGTTTGCCCTCAAGGGGTTGGAGCACATGGTATGTTTGACAGTCTCCCTTATCATCATTATAATGCCATCAATAAGTGAGTTCCCCACTGTCAATTGTACGCAGAGACTCTCTTATTTATTTATTTATTTATTTATTTTTTAAATTTTATTTACTTATTGATTCATTGAACACAAATGGCTGTACACAAAGCTCTTGTTTCACTGGTTGTACACAAAGTAGAGTCACACCATCTGTGCATTCATGCATGTACACAGGGCAATGGTATTGTCACAATTTCTGTTATTATTTTTACCCCCCCAACCCAACCCCACCCCTCCCTTCCCTCCATGCGATCTATCCTTCCTCATTTCTTGCCACCGTTCCCCCCCGTATTATGCATCATCATTCATTTATCAGTGAGACATGCAGCCTTTGGATTATTGGGATTGGCTGATCTCACTTAGCATAACAGTCTCCAACATAATCCATTTACCTACAAATGCCATAATTTTATTCTTCTTTATGGCTGAGTAATATTCCATTGTGTATATATACCACAGTTTCTTTATCCATTCATCTGAAGGACATCTAGGTTGATTCCATAATCTAGCTATTGTAAATTGAGCAGCTATGAACATTGATGTGGCTGCATCACTGTAGTAATATGATTTTAAGTCCTTTGGGTGTAGGCCAAGAGGTGGGATAGCAGGGTCAAATGGTGGATCCATTCCAAGTTTTCTAAGGAATCTACACACTGCTTTCCAGAGTGTCTGCACCAAATTGCACTCCAACCATCAATGTATGAGTGTACCCTTTTCCCCACATCCTCACCAAAACCTGTTGTTGCCTGTGTTCTTAATAAAAGACAATCTACCCGGGGTAATATGAAATCTTAAAGTGGTCTTGACTTGCATTTCTCTTATCACGAGTGATGTTGAACATTTTTTCATAAATCTGTTGATTTCTTGTAGATCATCCTCTGCAAAGTGTCTGTTCATTTCCTTGGCCCATTTATTGATTGGGTTATTAGTGTTCTTGGTGTAAAGATTTTTGTGTACTTTGTAGATTCTGGAGATTAGTGCTCTGTCCGAAGTGTGTGTGGCAAAGATTTTCTCCCACTCTGACGGCTCTCTCTTCACATTGCTGATTGTTTCCTTTGCTGAGAAGAAGCTTTTTAGTTTGACTCTATCCCAATCATTGATTCCAGCTTTAATTTCTTGTGCTTTGGGAGTCATGTTAAGGAAATCTGGTCCTAGGCCAACATGATGAAGATTTGGACCTATTTTCTCTTCTTTTAGGTGCAGATTCTCTGGTCTGATTTCTAGGTCCTTGATCCACTTTGAGTTGAGATTTGTACAGGGTGAGAGATATGGGTTTAGTTTCATTTTGCTGCATATGGATTTCCAGTTTTCCCAGCACCATTTGTTGAAGAGGCTGTCTTTTCTCCATTGCATGTTTTTGGCTCCTTTGTTAATTATGAGATACCTGTATTTCTGTGGGTTTGTCTCCGTGTCCTCTATTCTGTACCATTGATCTACCTATCTATTTTGGTGCCAATACCATGCTGTTTTTGTTATTCTTGCTCTGTAGTTTTGTTGAAGGTCTGGTATTGTGAAACCTCCTGCTTTCCTCTTCTTGCTAAGGATTGCTTTAGTAATTCTGGGTCTCTTATTTCTCCAAATGAATTTCATGATTGCTTGCGCTATTTCTATGAGGTCCATCATTGGGATTTTAATTGGAATTACATTGAATTTGTACAGCAATTTTGGAAGTATGGCCATTTTGACATTATTAATTCTGCCTATCCAAGAACATGGGAGATCTTTCCATCTTCTCAGATGCTCTTTAATTCTTTCTTTAGTGTTCTGTAGTTCTCATTGTAGAGGTCTTTCACTTCTTTTGTTTGATTGATTCCCAAGTATTTTTTTTTTTTTTTGAGGTTAATGTGAATGGGGTAGTTTTCCTAATTTCTCTCTCAGAGGATGCATCACTTATGAATAAAAATTCATTAGATTTATGAGCATTAATTTTATATCCTTCTACTTTACTGAATTCATTTATGAGTTCCAGAAGTTTTCTGGTGGGATTCTTAGGGTCTTCTAAATAGAGAATCATGTCACCAGCAAATAGGGATAGTTTGATCTCTTCTTTTCCGATTCGTATTCCTCTAATTTCTTTCTTCTGTCTAATTGCTCTGGCTAGAGTTTCAAGAACAATGTTGAATAGTAGTGGTGAAAGAGGGCATCCCTGTCTTGTTCCAGTTCTCAGGGTAAATGCTTTCAATTTTTCTCCATTTAGAATGATGTTAGCGGTGGGCTTAGCATAGATAACCTTTACAATGTTAAGGAATGTCACCACTATCCCTATTTTTTCTAGTGTTTTAAGCATGAATGGGTGCTGTATTTTATCAAATGCTTTCTCTGCATCTATTCAAATAATCATGTGGTTCTTCACTTTTAGTCTGTTGATGTGGTGAATTATGTTTATTGATTTCCGAATGTTGAACCAAACTTGCATCCCCGGGATGAAACCCACTTGATCATGGTGCACTATCTTTTTAATAAGCTTTCATATGCGATTCACTAAAATTTTGTTAAGAATTTTTCCATCTATGTTTATTAGAGATATGGGTCTGAAATTTTCTTTCCTTGATGTGTCCTTCTCTAGTTTAGGTACCAGATTGATATCAACGTCATAGAATGAGTTTAGAAGAGTTCTCTCCTCCTCTATTTCATGAAATACTTTGAGGAATATTGGAATGAGCTCTTCTTTGAAGGTCTTGTAGAACTTGGCTGTGAATCCATCTGGTCCTGGACTTTCCTTTTTTGATCGGCTTTTTATGACTTCCTCTATTTCACTGCTTGAAATTCATGTATTTGAGTTGTGTATGTCCTCCAGATTCAGTTTGGGTGGCTCATATGCCTCTAGGAACCTGTTGATGTCTTCCAGGTTTTCTATTTTGTTGGATTATAAATTTTCAAAATAGCTTCTTATTATATTTTGTATTTCAATTGTGCCTGTTGTAATATTTCATTCCCATCACAAATTTTATTAATTTGGAGTTTCTCTCTCCTTTTTGATAGCATGGCTAAGGGTTTATCAATTTTGTTTTTTTTTTCAAAGAACCAATTTTTTGTTTCGTCAATTTTTTGAATTTTTTCTTTTGTTTCAATTTCATTGATTTTAGCTCTGATTTTGATTATTTCCTGTCTTCTACTACTTTTGGTGATGATCTGTTCCTCTTTTTCTAGGGCTTTGAGCTGTAATGTGAGGTCATTGATTTGTTGACTTTTCATTCTTTTATTGAATGCACTCCATGCAATGAATTTTCCTCTTAGCACTGCTTTCATAGTATCCCAGAGATTTTGATATGTTGTATCTTTGTTCTCGTTGACCTCTAAGAATCTTTTAATTTCTCCCCTAATGTCTTCTGTTATCCATGTATCATTCAATAGCATATTATTTAATCTCCAGATCTTGGAGTAGTTTCTGTTTCTAACGTTATCATTGATATCTATTTTCATTCCATTATGATCTGATAGAATACAAGGTAGTATCTCTATGTTTCTGTATTTGCTAAGAGTAGCTTTGTGGCATAGCATATGGTCTATTTTAGAGAAGGAACCATGGGTTGCTGAGAAGAAAGTGTATTCGCTTTTTGATGGATGGAATATTCTATATATATCTGTAAAGTCCAAATAAGTGATTGTGTCATTGAGTCCTATGGTTTCTTTGTTCAATTTTTGCTTGGAGGATCTGTGTAGCGGTGAGATAGTAGTGCTTAAGTCTCTGAGTATTATTGTGTTTTGGTCTATTTGTTTCCTGAAATTGAGAAGGATCTGATTGACATACATGGATGCACCATTGTTTGGTGCACAAATATTTATGATTGTAATGTCTTGCTGATTTATGCTTCCTTTAAGCAGTATGAAATATCCTTCTTTATCCCTTCTGACTAACTTTGGCTTGAAGTCTGCTTTATCTGAAATGAGAATGGAAACCCCAGATTTTTTACTCAGTCCATGTGCATAGTATGTTTTTTCCCAACCTTTCACCTTTAGTCTGTGGACATGTTTTTCTATGAGATGAGTCTCTTGAAGGCAGCATATTGTTGGGTCTTTTTTTTCATCCAGTCTCCCAGTCTATGTCTTTTAATTGATGAGTTTAGGCCATTTACATTCAGGGTTATTATTGAGATATGATTGTATGTCCTGTCATTTTAGCTTTTTTGGGGTTTTTAGCTTAACTTTGTTTTCCTTTGATTGACTCTTTCTTTAGGGTAATTCCTCCCCATGTTGACAAAATTGTTCTTTTACATTTCTTCCTCTTCGAGTATTTTGTTGAGAATGTTCTGTAGTGCAGGCTTTCTCTTTGTGAATTCTTTAAGCTTTTGTTTATCATGGAAGGATTTTATTTCCTCATCAAATCTGAAGGTAAGTTTTGCTGGGTATAAGATTCTTGGTTGGCATCCATTTTCTTTCAGAGCTTGAAATATACTGTTCCAGGCCCTTCTTGCTTTTAGGGTCTGGGCTGAGAAATCTGGTCATATCCATATTGGTTTCCCCCTGTAGGTAATCTGATGCTTTCCTCTCACAGCCTTTAAAATTCTATCTTTGTTTTGTTTGTTAGGTATTTTCATTATAATGTGCCTTGGTGTGGATCTGTTGAAATTATGTGCGTTTGGTGTCCTGTAGGCCTCTTGTAATTGATTTTCCATCTCATTCATCATATTTGGGAAATTTTCTGATATTATTTCATTGAACAGATTGTTCATACCCTTGGTTTGTATCTCTGTGCCTTCCTCAATCCCAATAACTCTTAAATTTGGTCTTTTCATGATGTCCCATATTTCTTGGAGTTTTCATTCATGATTCCTAACCATCTTCTCCGTTTGTTCGACTTTGTTTTCAAGATTAAATATTTTGTCTTTTCGGGGGTGCCTGGTATTCTGTCCAGTGCTTGATAAGGTTTCAATGTGCGGGGGCACCTAGTATTCCGTTCAGTGCCTGACAAGCCTCCACTGGTAGATGTTTGCAAGGCCTCATCATAATGAGGAACCCATAGGAATGCCCCCAGGGCTCCTTGCCCTTCCTGTCATTTATTTCTTATAACATAATCATTTGATTTTGTCTCTGGAGATTGCTGGGGGAATGAGGGAAAATAATATGATGGTTCTTTAATACTTTGAAGACAAATAATAATCTTGCCATCATGTGATGAGTCTTTCTCATATGAATGCTATATACATTTAAAATAACTATCCTTAAACATGATGGGGCTTTCCTTGCCATTGTGGTGCTGAGGAAACTTTTCAGTGAAGTTCATACAAATTCCTTAAAACTAATTATTAGATATCTCCCACTGTTACAATAAAATTGGTAATGCCTTTCTAAAGGCAGGTTTTAGTATCCATCTAAAGGAGAGTTTAATAAAAAGACAGATTTAGATTTGTCTCCTACAGGATGGATTAATCTTGAAGATGGTTATGTGGTGGAAAAAAGAATTTGTTAGCAAAATCTTCCATTTGTGACTAGGCTTAGATACAAATTGGTGTTTGATGTTCTGTGCTCGTAAAAGGAGTAGGACAAAGTAATATAATACCTTCAAAAGCCTTGGCCGCGGTAAGCACAGAGACCATTACCCACGTGTATGCCTTAATCAACAATATTTTCCCCTTATGTAAAGGTTAAGTTCATATGTTAAAAAACAAGTTCAAATAGATAAAAAAATTGTCTGTTGTCTTAACTACGTATAATGAAAATTATATGGGTTCAAAGTAAATTTTGTCAGGTTACAGAATAATAAATATTCTTAAAATTAAATAATTACATAAGGTTAATAATTGAGGCCATTGCTTTCTCATGTTCCTAATAAAAATGTACCTTGGAAAGTCCCTTGTTCTGTAAATTCAAAAATTGTCATTGTAGCAAAAAAATACTGTATAAAAATAGAATGCTAAATCAAGTAAAGCGTGAGCAATTGCATTAGACCTTGAGTCTGTGTCAATTACCCTCCGTCCATCACTGACACCATCCCACTCACCAGAGAATGCCACGACCCTTGTGCTAGAGCTGGACACCGGCATGTCTTCATGTCTGAGGTTCTGTCTTCCAAGTGATCTATTCTGTTAATTATGCTTTCTATTGAGTTTTTAACTTGGTTGATTGTTTCCTTCATTTCCTTGTTTCCTTCAAGGATTTCTGTTTGTTTTTCTCTCAGAACATCTATCTCTTTATTGAAATGATTTTTTGCTTCCTGCAATTGCTCTATTAGCTGATTATTCATAGCCTGAGTCTGCTCTCTCGTCACATCATTCTCTTCTTGGATCATTTTAATTATGAACATTCTGAACTCCCTTTCTGTCATTCCTTCTGCCATGCTGTCTTTGGGTTCTCTTGATATATCATCTAGGTTTGTTTGGGACACTTTCTTCCCGTGTTTTCTCATGCTGCTCATGTATCTTCCCCTCTAGTAGTGCAAATCAGAGGGATTGCAATTTCCCTGTAAAGACTTAAGGCATCCCTGCAAATTTCCAGTAACTCACCAGATGTTTGAGTGGTGCTTGATCAAGTGGTGACCCAAGATATCTGCTGTCCCACTACCTCCAGGTTGGGAATGATCAATGCTTCTGGGCAGAGGCAACCAGGAGACGCAGCACTGTGGCCCCGCCGGAAGGCCTGAGCTTAGGTCCGAGGGCTCAGACAGCTGAAGATGGCGTCTCTCCACCAGGGAGACTGCAGAATGGCGCCAAAGGGCCCGAACTCCCCGCTAGAGCAGCCAAGCAGCTCCGCTCCCAGCCAGATCTCACCCCAGGGACACTCTCTTATTATACACATACATATCTATGGCACTGTGTCCAGTGGAATTCATACTGGCCATACAGAGACTGCAAGGAACCTCTTTTGGCAGAATTCAGCAGGGCCAAGACAGATGCTTGCATACATGGGGACTTGGAGAGGCTCTTGTATTTTAGCTCTGTGTGTGACAGGCAAGTGTTCATCCAGATGTGTGACTGAAATATTGCTCTTGTCCCTGATGCCAATCCAATAATGAGGACACAGTATTGGAAAAAGGAAAAACATGCTGTATTGTTTTACTAACAAAAGAGAAACATGAGGCTTTTGTCACATAGGCTGTGATTCTGCACCTCAGCAGGAACAGAGAGTGTTTAGAGATGATTCAAAGGCTACGTTCATGTTCTCTGTTGGAGTTGTACTTCACCTGTTAATTTTGGGGATACTCATTTCTGAGATCTTGTTGTACCATCCCCAAAATCTGGATTAACTTGTTCCTATGGTTGGGGGGTACTCAAGTACACATAACTCTGGCTAGGATAGGTAAGAAAGGTAATCCCATCTCCCCCTGATATTAGGGTGGGGGAGAAATTAGGGAGGAGCAGAGAGAGAGAAAGAGAAAGTAACGTCCATTTTAAAAATAAGCTACAATGGCAGGTAAGCAAGGGTTATATTCAAAGCATAAAGTGCACCACTGTTACATCCTGGCCTAAGAGGGTATGATGTCAGATCTCAAAAGAGGAGACTATTTTGTGCACAGGACATTATTTAATAGTAGTAGAACCCACTTCCCATTTTTT
>JAJEJO010004251.1:12745-34914 GCA_020662805.1 Glaucomys volans
TAGAGACAGAGTCTCACTGAGTTGCTTAGGGCCTCACTAAGTTGCTGAGGCTGGCTTTGAACTCACGATCTTCCTGACTCAGCCTCCCAAGTTGCTTGGATTACAGGTGTGCGCCACCACGCCTGGCCTATTTTGTATTTTATTTAGAGACAGGGTCTCACTGAGTTGCTTAGGGCTTTGCTAAGTTGTTGAGGCTAGCTTTGAACTCGTGATCCTCCTGCCTCAGCCTCCCAAGTGCTGGGATTACAGGTGTGCACCACTGCACCCGGCTCAATGGAATATTTTAAAGACTAATTTATGGATTCATGGATAATCACTTCTTGCTATAATGATCCTGGACTCAGCATCAATTCTTCTTCATTTTCCATTTTTATAGATAGAATCACTGAGAAACATGCTAACCTAAATAGAGAGAATGGAGGGAAGTTTGTTACAGTAGCATCACTTACTTATTAGAATTCTTTCTGGATTACAAGCCAAAAACCACATAGTGATCTATCACCAGAAGTTTTCCTTGTGTGTATGGTTTTCTACTTTCTGTTTTGTTTGTTTTCAGTGCTTGAAACCCAGAGCCTCACACATAATAGGCAAACACTTCACAGTAAGCTGCATTACCAGCCAAAAACTAGTTGGTTTTTGTTTTTGTTGTTGGCTTTTTCTTTTTTTTTGTCCTGGAGAGTGAACCCAGAGGTGCTTCTTTTCCACTGAGCTACATCCCAGTTGTATTTTAAGATTGGTCTCACTAGGTTGCTTATGGTCTAATTTGCTGACGCTGACTTCGAACTTGGTATTCTCCTGCCTCAGTCCCCAAGCCACTGGGATTACAGGTATGCACCAAAGTGTCTGCATAAACTAGTTTTTAATGACAACACAATTGATCCTCTTGCAACTTAGTTGAAAGCAAACAACTGGAAAGGTCCTTGTTGTTGGTCATTAGGACCCTTCAAGCCAGGTGCAATGGCACATGTCCATAGTTCCAGCTATTGGGGAAGTTTAGGCAGGAGGCTGGATCCCTGAGGGCAGGAGTTTCAGCCAGCCTAGGGTACATAGTAAGAACCCTTTGCACCCAAGTTTGGTGGGGCTCACCTGTAATCTTGGCTATTGGAGGTTGAGGCAGGAAGATCATGTGTTCTAGACCAGTCAGGGCAACTTAGACCCTGCTTCAAAATAAAAAACAAAAAGGGCTGGAGATGTATCTCAGTGGTAAAAATGCCCCTGGGTTCAATCTCCTGTACCAAAAAACAACCCAAACAAAAAAATCCCATTGCAAAAAATAAAGGCCTAGAGATGTAGTTCAGTGGGAGAGTGCTTGCCTAGTGTATGTATGGCCCTGGGTTTGAGGCCAAGGATTGCTAAAAAAAAAAATTTTAATAAAAATTAAGAATAGAATGGAGGGTATAATTCAGTGGTGGAGCACTTGCCCTGCATGTATGAGATCCTGGGTTAGAACCTCTGCACTGGGGGCAATGCCGTAGGGTAAAAAATCTATGCTGGAAAGCTCAGGCCTTTGTTTTTCTTTTTTCCTTTCGGTGCTGTGGATTGAACCCGGGTGCACTCTACCACTAAGCCACATCCTCAGTCCTTTTTATTTTTTATTTCAAAACATAGTCTCACTAAGTTGCTGAGGCTGGCATCTAACCTGTGATTCTCCGCCTTAGCCTCCTAAGTAAAAATGTGAAAAGAGAGGTGGGACCTATTGTCTAGAAGATGGGTCATAGGAAAGAGCACAAATAGAGGTTGGGGTCTTGATTAGTGTACTTGAGAGTTATCTATGAGAAATCTTCATGAACCACAATCTGAATATTGCCAGTCTGGCTAGGGAGAGGAAAACAGTGCAAAAGAGAGATGCTCTATGCCCTTAGAGTTCCAAAAGAAGGAAACTTCCACAATGGGAGAAAGAGGCTGGGGTCAGAGAAGGCTCCCATCACCCACCCTCGCAGGCTGAGTTAGGCCCCTCTGGCTGGGTCCCAACCACCTGCACTTTAATTGCTGCTCCTGTTTCCCACGCTGAACATGTTTCCCAGGGAATTTCCAGTGCTGGCAAAGATCTGAGGCACAGCAGGCTCAGGAAATGGCTGATTCACTGGCTGCATGGAAGAATGAGTGAATGAATAGCATTTGAAGGACAGGTAGCACTTGATCCTAAGAAATGGGTGGACACAATGAGTATTCCTGAAAATTAAGGATAGATGGTAAAATAAAAATACAAAGTAAACCTCCAAGCAAGAAAAACTCTCTTCCCTGGTGGTCCAGCATTTTCCCAGCAGGATGGAGTCCTCAAGTTATTGTTCCCTATGGCTCTAGAAAGGGTGTGCACGGGGCCTCACACCTTGGAACTGTCAGCATGAACCTGGGGCCCTCAGGACCTGGACGGGGTAAGCTGGGGCTCACCTCTCTCCTGTGTACTTGGCTGAGCCCAAATACCCTAATCACATGGAAGATCACACAGGGCTGTGAGTCTGGCAGAAGAAATGTGTTTGCTTCTTAAAAAAAAAAAAAAAAAGGAAAAACAGGTTTTCCTACAAGCCTCAAACCAGCAGCAAAGTGCTACTTCCAGAATGTCTAGCTATACAACCTACAGGTTTCCAAAATACATGAAAGCATGGGGGCAGAGAGCCCTGATCCTATACTCTGATCTCTAGTGCTCGTCATTGGCTATACATCCTCCTTGTCCCTTCATTGACTTGTCCCCCTGGCAACGAAGTTGTTCAGGAAGTTGGGCTTCTTAAGGCCCCAAAGAACCACTTGCTCCTTCTCACCTCCTCCATCCCCTTCCTCCCACTCTTCTCCCGAGGTCCACTCTTCTGTAGGACTCAGTGACCTCCTCCTTCTCTATGGGTCTAGTTTTTTTCGCCACATGGTACATTCTCTTCCTCACACCTTCCCTTACAGGGCTATCATTTTTTTTTCCAGTACTGGGGATTGAACCCAGGGCCTTGTGCATGCTAGTCAAGTGCTCTACCTCTGAGCTAAATCCCCAGCCCTACAGGACTGTAACCTTTGAGGGTGGGGGCTACCCTTCATGCATTCCACACTTACTGTGCATTTATTATGTATTAGGACCTACTCTATGCCAAGCATAGGTCTCACAATCCCCATTTTACAGAAATGTAAAGAAATAAAGAAGCAGCTGGGCACAGTGTCGCACAACTGTAATCCCAGCAGCTTGAGAGGCTGAGGCAGGAGGATTGCCAGTTCAAAGCCAGCCTCAGAAACCTAGCGAGGCCCTAAGCAACTCAGTAAGACTCTGTCTCTAAATAAAAGGCAAAAAAGGACTGGGGATGTAGCTTAGTGGTTAAGTGCCCCTGGGTTCAATCGGAAGGAAGGAAGGAAGGAAGGAAGCAAGGAAGGAAGGAAGGGAGGGAAGGAGAGAGAAGAAACAAAGGCTCGGTGATGTTAACATGCCCAGGTCACATGGCAAGGAACTGGTACAGACACAATCAAAACCTACTTCTGCCTGATTCTCTTCCTCTCCCTCCACCACCTAGGAATCCATAAGAAGCATGCCCTCAAGACACTTCCAATCCACTAAGGGAGAGAAGTTAGCAAACTGCCAAAGGACAAACTGTCCAGAGGGGCTGGAGGTACTCAGAGTTTACCTCTGGCTGTGGGGGACCAGGAAAGGCTTCATGGATCAGGTGGTAAGGGAGCTGGTTTTCAGGTTAGGTAGGATTTTGACAGAAGAAATAGCAGAAAGGGCATTCCAGATGGAGTGTAACCCATGAACAAAGACTCACAGACAGGAACCCAGAGGCATGTATGGGAAATAAGAACAGGCCTGGTGTGGCAGTGCATACCTGTAATCCCAGTGGCTCTGGAGGCTGAGGTAGGAGGAATGCAAGCTCGAGGCCAGCTGGGTCAAATTAGCGAGATCCTGTCTTGAAATAAGATGTGTGTGTGTGTGTGTGTGTGTGCGTGTGTGTGTGTGTAGGCAAGTGCTCTATCCCTGAGTTAGATCCCCAGCAATCTAGCTCACCCCTCTGGGTAGTGCAGGGGCTCAAACCCAGGGCCTCATGCACACCCTGCAGGCACTCCTCCACCGAGCTAGGTCCCCAGCCCCTGTCTCCAAACAAAAATTAAAAAGGGTTGGGGATGTAGCTCAGTGGTAGAATGCCTCTGGGATTCAATCCCCAGTAGCAAAAACCAAAACACAACAACAACAAAACCTGGTTTGAGGGAATCGGTTTAGGCATAGATGGAGTAGGAGAAAAAGATGGAGACATAGAATACAACTCTTTTTTGGGGAGTGGAGGGTGCAAGTGATCAAGCCCAGGCCTTTGTACATATCAGGCAAGTGCTCTACCACTGAGCTATATTCCTAGACCTTTTTATTTTTATTTTGAGATGGGACCTCACTAAATTGCCCAGGCTAGGCTTGAACTTTCTCTTCTCAGCCTCCTGAATAGCTATACCCTGCAGACTCATAAACGTGTGTGTGTGCGCGCGCGCGCGCGGTGGTACAATTGAACCCAGACTCTTGTGCATGCTAGGCAAGCATTCTACCACTGAGCTATGTCCCTAGCCTCAGAATCATAGACTTTATTTTACTTTTTGTTACTGGAGATTTAACTGAGGGGTGCTTTACTACTGAACTATATCCCCTTCCTTTTTTTTTTTTTTTTTTTTATTGGGGTGTTGGGGCTTGAACCCAGGGGCACTCCACCACTGAGCCACATCCCCAGCCCTATTTTATATTTGATTTAGAGACAGGGTCTCACTGAGTTGCTTAGGACCTCGCTAAGTTGCTGAGGCTGACTTTGAACTCTCAATTCTCCTGCCTCAGCCTCTCAAGTCACTGGAATTACAGGCGTGCACCACCGCACCCGGCTTCTTTTGTATTTTATTATCTCAGCATTTCCAAATAATATCCTTCCAACATGTAATCAATCAAAAAAAATTTTTTGTGTGGGACTAGGGTTCAAACCTAGAACTTCCTGTGTGCTAGGCAAGTACTCTAAACACCGAATAACATACCCAGCCCTATAAAAATTTTTAATGAGATATTATATATTCTTTTCCTGCACTAAATAATTTTAGTTCAAACCAGGTTATTTCATGTGCTCATTAGCCCTTGGTGGCTGATGAATGAAGATCAAATACAGAGGAAGCACATTATATTCTCAGACCCCTCTGGTCAATTGACAGTTTTCCCTTGTATAACTGATTTGTTTTTCCTTGTGAGGTTGATTTGGTTTCTTCTTTAAAGTCTTCTGCATCTTCTCACTTGTTTATCATGGACATGATTTATTTTATTTTATATTTTTTTGGTACCAGGGATTTAACCCAGCCACTTTGCCACTGAGCTGCATTGCTGGCTCTTTTTATTTTTTATTTTGAGACAGGATATCACTAAATTGCTGAGACTGCCCTTGAACCTGCACTCCTGTCTTAGTTCCCTGAGTTGCTTGCTGCCCCATTGCGTCCGGCACCATGGATACGATTTAACATGCAATCAGGAAAGGAGTAAGTACTGGGTTCTCAGAGTGCTTTTATAAGGGGCACCCAATCCTGGCTTTGCAGTTCAGGGAAAGGTTGCAGGAGGAAGATACAGAGGAATGGGTATAATTAATGCTAAAAACAGATTGATTGTGTTCAGTTTGTAATCATTCTTTAAACTATAGTTGTGTGCTTGCAGCACTCTATGTATGACATATTTCACAATTTCAAAACACAGGTCTACTACTCACTGGCAATGAGCAATGAACTGGCACTCAGAAATTGGCTTCTAAATACCATTCTTCTCCAATAAAAGGAATTTAGAGAAATGATGGATTCTAGGCCGGCGGTCGGAACTGCGAGAGCAGCTTCGGTGGCCCAGCGGAGACAGAGGCGCCCGAGACCATCGCTGGAGGCAAAGCGTAGTGGGAAGGCCAAGGCTAAGGCAGTGTCTTGCTCACAAAGAGCTGGACTACAGTTTCCTGTGGGCCGCACCCACAGACACTTGAAGACTGGCACCACAAGCCACGGATGGGTGGGTGCCAGTGCTGCGGGGTAAAGCGCTGCGATTCTGGAGTACCTCACTGCGGAGGTGTTGGAGGGGCAGGTAATGCTTCCAAGGATCTTAAAGTAAAGCGTATCACTCCACGTCACTTGCAGCTTGCAATCCGTGGTGATGAAGAGTTGGATTCTCTTATCAAGGCTACCAAAGCTGGGGGCGGTGTGATCCCTCATGTCCCCAAATCTCTGATTGGAAAGAAGGGACAGCAGAAAACTGCTCAGAGGGTTGTTTTAACCAACCTTCTTCCTCCCTGTCATTGTACTGTAACTGAAACAAAAGATAACAATGGGGACCGGGCATGGTGGCGCATGCCTGTAATCCAAGCAATTTCCGGGAGGCTAAGTCAGGAGGATTGCGAGTTCAAAGCCAACCTCAGCAACTTAGCGAGGCTCTAAGCAACTCAGTGAGACCCTGTCTCTAAATAAAAAATACAAAATAGGGCTGGGGATGTGGCTCAGTGGCCGAGTGTCCCTGAGTTCAATCCCCGGTTCCAAAACAAAACAAAACAAAACAAACAAACAAACAAACAAAAAACAATGGGGATATGTGGAATTTTTTAAAACAGTTAAATGGAAAGGCATAGACAATTACTATAGACATGCTAACAGAAACATTTGTATGTTCTTAGACTTAAAGTACTTTTTCATGTGGTGACAGTTGTGTGTTGATTGGTTAGGTTTCTCCCATATGTTTTATACAAAAATGGAATTGATAAACCATTTTTTACAAAATTAAAAAAAAAGAAATGATGGATTCTAGGACTTGGGCAGGGAAAAAGGCAAGAGAAGTCCAGAGCATCTTGTAGTACCAGAAAATAAGAAAATGCTAAAAAAAAAAAAAAGAGAGAGAGAGAGAGAAAGAAAGAAAGAAAATTAAGACGGGCACACATCATAGGGACACTGGATGAATGAATAAATAAGAGAGAAGCAACAACGTTTTTAAAGAATCTCACCAGGTGCAGTGGTGCATGCCTGTAATCCCAGCTACTCCAGAGGCAAGTCAGGACTGCAAGCTCAAAGCCAACCTCAGCAATTTAGCAAGACTGTTTTCAAAAAAAGGGGGTGGAGACTGGGGATGCGGTTCAGTGGTAAAGTACTTGCCCAGCACACGTGAGGCACTGGGTTCAATCCTCAGCACCACATAAAAATAAATAAAATAAAGGTATTGTGTCTGATTACAACTGAAAAAAAAAGGGGGACTGTATTTGTCATAGAAACAAGGAAAGACTGACAAATTGTCACAGACCAGAGGAGACTAATGAGACTTGAGGACTAAAAGCAGTGTAGTATACTGTATGGGATCCTGGAACAGAAAAAGGACATTAATAGGTAAATGAATGAGATCAAGATAAAGTTCAGAATTTAGCTAATGATAACATACCAATGCTGATGGCTTTTTCCTCCTCCTCTTCCTCTTCTTCTTCCTCTTCCTCCTCCTCCTCCTTCATTTTTTGGTACTGGGGATTGAATCCAAGGCACTTTACCACTAAGCTAAATCCCCAATCCTTTTTATTTTTTGTTTTGAGACAGGGTCTCCCTAAGTTGTCCAGGCTGACTTCAAACTTGTGATCTTCCTGTCTCAGCTTCCCAGGTGGCTAAAATTACAGGCGTACACCACTGTACTCAGCAACGCATCCCTCCTTCTGACCCCAATTGCAGGGATCCAGTTGGTCTTGGTGCTGCCTTGGACCACACTTCCATCAATAAGTTCCCCTAATAAATAATTACCCTCTCTGGGCTGGGGATAGCTCAGTGGGTAGAGTGCTTGCTTCGCATGCACAAGGCCCTTGGTTCAATCCCCAGCACCACAAAAAGAAAAATAAAAGAAAAAATTACTCTCTCTGTGATTCTGGATATGTTTCTCATTCTTTGATCTCACAGAACCTCAGGGCTGGTTCTTATATACTAGGACCAGGTTGTTCTGGAACGCTATGTTAGCAACTTTTTTGTAAATGTGAAATTATTCCAAAGTAAATGTTTATTACATATATAAACATTTATGTGTGTGTGTGTGTGTGTGTATAATATACATACACAATGTGTTTATAGTATATATGAAACCCGGGGGAAGCTGGGCACGGTGGTGCACATCTGTAATACCAGGGAGTCAGGAGGTTGAGGCAGAGGATGGCAAGTTCAAGGCCAGCCTCAGTAACTTAGGAAGAACCTGTCTCAAGATGCAAAATAAAAAGGGCTGGGGATGTAGCTCAGTGATAAAGCACTCCTGGGTTCTGGGTTCAATCCCCAGTACCAAAAAAAAAAGAAGAAGAAGAAGAACAGGAGGAGGAGGAGGAGGAGGAGGAGGAGGAGGCGGAGGAAGAGGAGGAAAAAGAAAGAAACCTGGGGGGAGAGGCATAAAAAAAGAGAAAGGAGAGGAAAGCAGGTCTTGCTTATCCCAAAGCAAAGGATATGTCAAAGGACAAAATTACAATTTAGCTTAAAGGTCTCAAGAGATTGTTTGGAGATTCTAGGAGGGGACTGCAGCCACTTGTATACCTCTGATCCAAGAAGGGTCATCAGGGAAGGTCATCCTCTTCAACTGAGGGCATGAGTGCAACTTTGGGAGGGATGCACATGCATGGGAAGGGAGGAAGAGGACACTGGTTTAGCCAGTCAGGTCAACCTGGTGATCAATGGGGTGACAGATGTCCCAGCCAGATCACCCTCACATCCTGCTTGAAGGTCTTAACTGTCCTTATTTTTCAAATCTAGAGTCAGTGAGCACTTAATGCATTAAAATAGAATGGATGTCCTGATGAGCTGAGCAGAAGAGGTTAGGTGTTTTGGGTTGTTGTTTACAGTGCTGGGATTGAATCCAGGGCCTTGAAAATGCTAGGCAAGTGCTCCACCACTGAGCTACACCCCAAGTCCTTTTTTTCTTATTTTTATTTTAAGATAGGGTCTCACTAAATTGCCCAGACTGGCTTCAAACTTGTGTTCCTCCTGCCTCAGGCTCTCAAGACACAGAAAGGCTGAAAAAAAAAAAACAGCAGAAAAAAATAAAATAGGTAACGATTGTTGATTTCAAAGTTACTTTGTTTATAAAGCAAGGACAGAGTCATAGAAAACTGATTTGGTTAATTAACAACATATTACTCTGTGTAAGGATTCAGATGGAGGAATCTTGGTTATCACAAGGATTGAAACTAGCCTTTCTAGAAAGTTTGCCTGTTATCTCTCATTTCCCCTTGCTTCTTGAAGATCAGATAACAAATTTTTATGTCTCTATTTACTTTGGTCCTGGGGATTGAAGTCAGGGATGCTTTACCATGGAACTACATTTCTAGTCTTTTTTATTTTTTGAGACAGGGTCTTGCTCAGTTGCTGAGCCCAACCTCAAACTTGGATCCTCCTGCCTCAGCCTCCAGAGTTGCTAGGATTATAGGCATGCACCACACCCAGAATTGCTCCATTTTGATTTTTTTTTAGGTTTAATCCCCAGGACCTCAAGTATGCAGGTAGGCACTCTGCCACTGAGATGCAGTCCCCGTCCCTCTATTTTGATTTTTACTCTAGCCCATTAGAGTCTGGTGCAGGGAGCTCAGTCCCAAATAAAGAACTTTTGCAATTTTTTTTTTTTTCCCCAGTACTGGGAATTGAGCCTAGAGCCTTGGACCTGCAAAGCACAGGCTCTACCACTGGGTTCTATCCCCATTCCTGACCTCCTGTAGTTTTCAGGTAACTCCTCTGATGAGGCTGAGTTGCCAGAAGCAAAGGGAAAGAATGGGCAGCATAGCAGACCCAGCTGAAATTAAAGGTTGGGTCTTTGGGACTTTATCTTGTGGCAGTGGAGAGTCACGGGAGACTACTCATGGGGTGTGGCTGATTACTTAGTGACTCAGCCAAACTCACACAGTTCAGCTTCCTGAGTTCTCCGAGGACCGCCCCTCCTCCACCCAATGCCCCTTCCTTCTTTGCCTCGAGAGGCCTACCTCTGGCATGAATCAAGTCACTGAACTAAGTGATGGTCTCTTCCTCTGCCCATCTTCCTACCCACACCGCAGCCGGGTTTGGCTATCATTAGAGGCTCCACATTTAGAATCTGCACACGACACACCTGGTAAGGCGTGGCGCCACCTTTCAACCCACCCAACTCAGAGACTCCAGGGCAGGGAGGTGCAGGTGGGACAAATTTGTGTAAAATCCCACAAGTCTTACACTGAGTCATTTCTTCTCCCACATCCCCCTGCTCACTCTCTCCTCACACCTTGAAATGAAGCCAGTCTAGTGGTGGGGGAAGGAAGTTCTGTGACAGAGCTTCAAGACTGAGCCAAGCACTACCACAAGGTAAGTTGTCGGTTATCAGCCTCTCTTTGATAAACCTGCTTGGAACCACAAAGATGTACAGGTCAGAAGCCCCAGGGAAGAAAAAAATGGGAGACAAAAGAGAGTGAAGGAGGCCGGGTGGCGCACACCTGTAATCCCAGCATTTAGGAGGCTGAGACAGGAGGATCGCAAGTTCAAAGTCAGCCTCAGCAACTTAGCAAGGCCCTAAGCAACTCAGTGAGACCCTGTCTCAAAATAAAATACAAAATAGGGCTGGGGATGTGGCTCAGTGGTGGAGTGCCTCTGGGTTCAATCCCCAGTACTAAAAAAAAAAAAAAAAAAGAGTGAAGGGGGTTATCAACAGACACTCACTGCCAGTAATAACAGCAATGAGCGTTCAGTGTGAGAATAATCAGATTCTCACACCCAATGAAACCAGTTTTCTGCACCCTTTTTTATTATCCCTTTGTGGAAAAATAAGAGGCTAACTCAGGAGGAGGGGGCCTAGGGATTGAACCCAGGGTCTCTAAATACTCTACCACTGAGCAACACACCAAGCCCTTTTTATTTCTCTTATTTATTTTTTGGTGCTAGGAATTTAACCCAGGAGTGTTTGACCACGAAACCACATCTCCAACCTCTTTTATTTTATTATTTATTTGTTTGTTTATTTTATTTTATTTCATTTTTTTGAACCAGGGTTTGAACTCAGGGACATTCGGCCACTGAGCCACGTCCCCAGCCCTATTTTGTATTTTATTTAGAGACAGGGTCTCACTGAGTTGCTAAGGGCCTCGCTAAGTTGCTGAGGCTGGCTTTGAACTCAAGATCCTCCTGACTCAGCCTCCCAAGTCACTTGGATTACAGGCGTGCGCCACCACGCCCGGCTGTTTATTTTTTTTTTTTTTGGTACCAGGGATTGAACTCAGGGGCACTCGAACACTGTGCCACATCCCTAGTTCTATTTAGATTTTATTTGAAGACAAGGTCTCACTGAGTTGCTTAGTGCCTCGCGGTTGCTGAGGCTGGCTTTGAAACAATCCTCCTGCCTCAGCCGCCGGAACCGCTGGGATTATAGGCATGCACCACGCCAGGCCCCTTTTTATTTTTCATTGTAAGACAGGGTCTCACTAAATTGCATGGGGCCTCTCTAACATGCTGAGGCTGGCCTTGAACTTTCGATCCTCTTGCCTCAGCCTTCCAAGTGACTGGTATTATAGGTGTGTTCCATGACTCCTGACTCTTTATTTTATTTTGAAACAGGGTTTCCTTAAATTACCCAGGCCAGCCTCAAACTTGCAAACTTGTAACCTTCCTGCCTTAGCCTCCTGAGTTGCTGGGACTCCAGGCCTATGCCATTATGCCGGGCAAGGCTGACATTATTGAACAATCTGTTCTGTGTGAGGCATAATTTCATTTGGTCCTCACAGCAATGCTATTGGTATATCCATTTTATAAATGAGATAACCGAGGCTTGGAGAAGATAAGTGACTTGCTCAAGATTACATAACTGGTAAGTGCCAGAGCTCGGAGAGAGCAAAACCAGTTCAAGTTTTCTTTAGAAAACTGCAAGGGCTTGAAAATGTCTCGTTTGCCTTTGTAGACCTCCCACCCCTTGGCACGTGGATACACTTATTTCTTCACTTATTATCAGTCTTCACCCACTAGAATGTAAAATCCATGAGGACAAGGGTCTGGTCTAATTTCATCACTCATGTATTCCTAGTTCCTTGGAATAATGGATAGATACATAGCAGGCCTCTATCGAATATGTGTTGAAAGAATAAGAAAGGAAAATTAATCTATCTGCCTGAGTATATGGCCCTGCCTCCCCATCAGCCTCTAAATAAACCCATATTGTGCTTCCAAGTATCTTTGTCTTTTGCTCTCCCGACAAAAGAGGGCTGTTCACACACCTTCCCCAGGACAGGGATCCACACAGCTACTTAGGCGGCTGCTCCAGCTAGAAACCAGAATCATTCTTAAACCCTGTTTCTTTTTTTTCTGTTTCGTGGTACTGAGGATCCAAACTGGGGCCTTTTCAGCTAGCCAAGTGCTCTACCACTATGCCATACCCCCAGCCTGCTACTCTTTTTCTTTTTTTTTTTTTTCAAATTTTTTCAGATGTTTGTAAACCTTTATTTTATTCATTTATTTATATGTGGTGCTGAGACTCAAACCCAGTGCCTCACACATGTTAGGCAAGTGCTCTACCACTGAGCCACAACCCCAGCCCTGGCCTATTACTCTTTAAAATTCCCACTTTGTACTCAGAAGTGGCATCTCTCTGAGAGGATAGCCTGTGTCACTTGGCAATCTGTTCCTGACATTTTCTTTTTCTTTTTTTTTGGGGGGGGGGTGGTAGCAAATTTTATCATGTTCTGCAGCCTCTTCCTTATTTTTCTTAATTCCCTGGTTCTTCAGAGCAGTCTGCCAAATACATGTCTCAGGACAGCTGAAATAACAAGACACTGGATCTTGAGTGCATCAGCCCTGGGTTTCTCATCTTCTTTTTTTTTTTTTTTTTTTTGGTACTAGGGATTGAACCCAGGGGCACTCCACCACTGAGCCACATCCCCAGCCCTATTTTGTATTTTATTTAGAGACTGGGTCTCACTGAGTTGCTTAGAGCCTCACTAAGTTGCTGAGGCTGGCTTTGAACTCACTATCCTCCTGCCTCAGCCTCCCAAGCTGCTGGGATTACAGGTGTGTGCCACCGCACCCGGCCTGTATTTTTATTTCGAGACAGGGTCTCACTAAATTATGAGGGCCTTGCTAAATTGCTGAGACTGGACTCAAAACTGCGATCTTCCTGCCTCAGCCTCCCAAGTTGCTGGGATTACAGACATTGCCACTGTACCATCCCATTCTGCCTCTTTTTTGTTAGGGGGATTTGGTACTGGGGATTGAACCCAGGGGCACTCCACCCCTGAGCCACACCCCCAGCCCTATTTTTGTATTTTATTTAGAGACAGGGTCTCACTAAGTTGCTTAGGGCCTCACTAAGTTGCTGAGGCTGGCTTTGAACTCACGATCCTCTTGCCTCAGCCTCCCAAGTGCTGAGATTACAGGCGTGTGCCACCGCGCCCGGCTCCATTCTGTTTCTTGTTTTCCAATCCCTGCTATGCCCCTCCACAGGTGACCCTCCTCTCCTGCCTGAGTTACTGCAACAGCTTCCTTGCCTCCATTCTTGGAATCAAGAGTGACAGATCTATACATCTCTTTCTCCTTATGGTACTGTGAATTGAACCCAGGGCTTTGCACAAGCACTTAGTTAGGCCTAGGCAAGCATTGAGCTACATCCCCAATTCTGTTGTTTGTTTGGTTGGTTGGTTGGTACTGGGGATTGAACTCAGGACACTTTACCACTAAGCTGCATCCCCAGCCCCTATTTTTTTATTATTATTATTTTTTTCTTTAATTTTGAGACAGGGTTGCTTAAGGCCTAAGTTGCTGAGGCTGGCCTCCAACTTGTGATCCTCCTGTCTCAGTCTCCTGAGTAGTTGGGATCACAGGTGTGCACCACTACACCCAGCTTTACAGCTTTCCTTTCCTGGGTAAATAGCCCATTGAGTCCTCAATTGCTGAGGCAAAGTCCACAGTGTAAATGTGGCTTACAAAACCCGTGCCAATCTGACCACAGCCTCATTTTTAACCACGCTCTCCTCCTGCCTGGTTGAACTCCTTATAGTTCTCCAAATAGCCTAATGATGTTTCTTTTGCCTGGAAGTTCTGGCCAACTTCCTCTCATCATTCAGACCTTAGCCTGAATGTCCCTTTCTCCAGAAAGCCACTTCTGACCTCTTCCACCTGGCCAGAATGGGTTAAGAATCCTGATATAGAATCAGGGAAGCAGGGCATGGTGGTGCAAGCCTGTAATCCCATGGGAGGCTAAATCAGGAAGTTGGCAAGTTCAAGGCCAGCCTCAAGCAATTTAATGAGAACCAGTCTCAAAACAAAAACAAAAAGGACTGGGGATATAGATCAGTGGTGAAATACCCCTAGGTTCAATCCCCAGCACTGAAAGAAAGAAAGGAAAGAAAAGAACAGAACTGGAATTCTCCCAACCTGGAGGGCTCCCACTGGTCACATGGTCCAATTTTCTACCCTCCATTTTCCAAAGGGATGCCACTGTTTCAACAGTCGCCTCTGCTTCTCTGATGCTTCTCATCCCTTAAGACCTGTCTCAAGTGTGGAGTTGTCCAGAAAACCTGGGGAGTGAAAAGAAGGCATCCTTAGGATGTTATTAGCTCAAGACTCACCTCTGCCATTTTAGTCATGTGACCTTGAGCGTAGTGCTTTTTCTTTGAGAACCTTAGTTCCATTTAAAATGGAGATGATCACATGAATAATATCCACTTTGTGACAGTTACAAGTAAAACTACAAATGCTAAAGAAGAGCATAAACTCTGTCATGGAGACCTGAGGATGATGATTCTCTACCCTGGCACTGTGCTCCTCCAGCTCCCACAGGCCATGACTTGTCCTCTGAACTTCATCATACCTGCTTCCAATGATCTGCTCTCTATTTCCTGTGTGGGAGCCACTGGAATCACATCTTCTCTGGCTGTTCTGCATTCCCTAACTTTCAGAGATTGGTGCCCAGCAATAGGTGTACGTGATTTATGGATCACCTATTATGCACTAAGTACTTTACATATATTATTTCTAATTCTCAAAACTACCCAAGAGACAGCTTTTTTTTTTTTTTTTTTTGCGGTGCTGGGGATTGAACCCAGGGCCTTATGCTCGCAAGGCAAGCACTCTACCAACTAAGCTATATCCCCAGCCCGACAGCTACTTTTTTAAATCTTCACTATGCAACTTGAGACTCAGAAAAATTTAATAACTTGTCCAAGGTCATGGAGTTTGGGGGACCGTAGGGAAAGGGACTTTGGGAGCCTTTCTGATCCTGTCTCTAGTTTTATGTCAGGAGGCTTGTGGCTTTCCACCTACTGGCTCTTCTCTTGGTCATCAACTGAGCTGTTGATGGGGAGTGGAGCAGAGGAGGTGGTTGTCATACCACTGACAAGAAATGAAAGTATGGCTACACTCAGAGCACTGTCACAAAGCACTGGTTCTGGATGCAGTGGGTGAGAGGTGGTCAGGGAAAGCTCTGGGACATCTTCTAGCAGTGTCAGAACTGAAATGTCACCCACATTTTATGTAAGGAAAAGGAAAGTAAAGTAGGCTGGAGTGTGTTCTATGGCCAGATCATTTGCAGTAAGGATAGTTGGTTCCAAGGGTTTCCATCCTCCCTCACTAAGAAATTGATCCTGGAGAAAATGCAAGGTTTCTATTGAACCACTAGATGGCACCAGGAGAGGAGGGCAAAATACCCTATTAGCACCTCTCAACCTGAAGAACTGGAGGGGATTTCAGAGCAAGAAAATGTAAACTCTTCCTTTTCTAGAAGAGATGGATGGTCCAGAGAAGTTATCCAAGTTGCCCGGTTTTGTGATTGAGGCAGTCCTGGAGACCCAGGTCTAGGTATAGAGCACCTACCCTTAAACGCTGGTTAAAGACATCTAATGTCTTTCTGAGCCTCAGTCTTCCTGTCCTTAGAATGGAGGATGAGTCTAGATCCTCAATGTCAGTACAGTTGCTGCTAGCCACATGCAGCTTTTTGAATTTAAATTATTTAAAACCAATTAAAATATACAATTCAGTCCTGGGGCTGGATATATAGCTCAGATGGTAATGTACTTGCCTAGCATGCACAAGGTCCTGGGTTTGATCCCCAACACCACCACCAAAAAAAAGAAAGAAAAAAAATCAGTCCTTAGTAACATTAGCCATGTTTCAAGAGCTCTGCAGACAATTGTGCATAGTAGCTTCATATTGGCCTGCATAAATAGTGAACACTTCCGCTATTGCAGATGGTTCTATTGGACAACATTGGATGTTCTTCCAGCTTCAACATCCTATGCAAGCATTGGAGGGTGTGGTATTAAATGCACAAGGTCTTCCAGCTCTCAGCCTGAGTTCTTTTTTTTTTTTAAATTTTTTAGTTATAAATGGACACAATACTTTTATTTTTATTTTATTTTTATGTGGTGCTGAGGATCGAACTCAGTGCCTCACGCATGCTAGGCAAGTGCTCTACCACTGAGCCACAATGGCAGCCCCTCAGCCTGAGTTCTTAACCATATCAAGCACTGGGGAATACAGAAGAAAATTTTTTTAAAAAAAGGTAACATTCTTGTTTTTGTGGTACTTGGGATTGAACCCAGGAGTGCCTTACCCCTGAGTCACATTCCCAACTCATTTTTTCATTTTGAGACAAATTCTCAGTAAGTTGCCCAGGCTGGCCTTGAACTTGAGATCCTCCTGTCTCCCAAGTCAATGGAATTACAGAATGCCCAGCCTCATACTGTCTTTTTTAAAAAATATACATATATATATTTGTAAGTGGACACAATATCTTTATTTTTTTATTTTTATGTGGTGCTGAGGATTGAACCCAGGACCTCACATGTGCTAGATGAGTGCTCTACCACTGAGCCACAACCCCAGCCCCATCTCATATTATCTTTTAAGAGCAGTTCTTTTCTTTCATTATTATTGTTGTTGTTATTATTATTATTATTATTATTATTATTATTATTATTTTGGTACTGGGGGTTTAACTCAGGGGTCCTTAACCACTGAGCCCTTTTTTACTTTTCATTTTGAGACAGGGTCTTGCTAAGCTGCTTAGAGCCTTGCTAAGTTACTGAGGCTGGCCTTGAACTTTCGATCCTTCTGCCTCTGCCTCCAGAGCCATTGGGATTACAGGCATGTTCCATTCCATCTGGCTAGAATTAATAAAATTTTTGCTGAGAGCTAGCATGAGAGGGTTTGCTTCTCCTATCCCAGATGCCTTTTTGGGGGAAGAAAGAAGAATCTAGAAAAGCTTGTGGATGCTATGCTCATCTCTGCAGCAGCTCATTATCTCCCCCAGACCTGTGGCATTGAGGAGGCTCTCTACCTCTCTGGTCCCCTTCCTGGCCTGCAGTCATTTTTGAGGCACCCACTAGAGGTCTGTGGCAAAGAACTTGGAGTCAATGCAAACTCCCTGTGTGTCTTTTTTTGTCTTTTCACTGGGACTCCATCCCCAGGCCATTGAGCATGTTAGGCAAGCGATCTATCACTGATCTACATTTCCAGACTTTATTTTTCTTAATTTTACTCTGAGACAGGGTCTCACTAAGTTGTTCTGGCTGGCCTTGAACTTGAGGTTCTCCTGCTTCAGCCTCCCAAGTAGCTGAGATTACAGGTGCACCCCATCTGGCCACATTTGATCTCTAAAATCTTGTTAAAATTTCGGCTGGTTTTTCCCTTACCATTTGGATGATAGCCACCTTTTTTTTTATGCTGTAACAAAGGTGATACATTTGTGTCTTATCACATCTTTCTTTTGAGGGGGGGTGGATACCAGGGATTGAACCCAGTGACACTTTACCACTGAGCCACATCCCAGCTCTTGAGGGGCTCTCTAAGTTGCTTAGGTCCTTATTAAGTTGCTGAGGTTGGCCTTGAACTTGTGATCCTCCTGCCTTAGCCTCCCTAGTCACTGGGATTATAGGCGCATGTCACTGTACCCGGCCCATCAAGTCTTTGAAAACCTTGTTTCCCTTTGCAGTTAATTGACTTTGACTTGCTTTTCTTGGAGTCTTAGCTCTCTGGTGAGCTCAAGAAAAATTTGACTTCATAAATCAAGTGCCTTTTTATCATTGTTAGGGTGCAAACAACAAGTAGGGTGCTACTTTCTTGATGTCAGAAGTGGGAGCCTACAAACTTCCTTTAAATTTGCCTTTTGTAACTGAAAAAGATATTTTGAATATCTTTTTTTATGGAAATAATAAAGGATTTATATTGTAATTCAAAACTACTCCAGTTGCAATGGAACACTTACCCCATACATGAATAGTGCCAAAAATGACCCTTCTAGGGTGGGTCCAGCTCCTGCTGCATTTACAGCATTTCATTAGGCAAAGTGTCTGTATTAGTCCATTTTGCTCTAACAAAATACTTGAGCCTGGGTATTTTATGAAGAAAAGAGGTTTATTTGGTTCATAACTCTTGTGACTTGAAGTCCAAGATCAAGTGGACCCATCTGTTTGGCCTTTGGTGAGGGCATGGTTGGCTGTATCACAACATGGCAGACAAACAAAAAGGAAAACATCTTGTTATGGTTTTGGTCCTCAATATCTCCCAAAGACCCATGTATTAAATAATTGTTTTCTAGGGTAGCACCCTTGGGAGGTAAAGGAACCTTTAAGAGGTAAGGTCTATTAGGTAGTCTTTAGACCCACCATCTCAACACTGCCCTCCAGTATAGAAACCCTTGAGGGACACACTCAAACTGTATTCAAGTCATAGCAGTGTCGCTCAGTACTTATTCACTTGAAGCATCCTGTGTGCAGGTATCTGCCAAGCTAGCTGCGGGGGATTCTGCAGGCAAACATGGTCCCAGTCTTCACAGGGCTTACTGTATGGCAAAGCACACTGAAAAACAAAATCATGAAAAGTGTGATAAGTGTTTTTTTTTTAAAAAAGTGCAAGTAGCTGGGTGCAGTGGCACACACCTGTAATCCCAGCAGCTTAGGAGGCTGAGGCAGGAGGATCGCCAGTTCAAAGCCAGGGTCAAATTTAGCAAGGCCATAAGCAACCCAGTGAGACCCTGTCTCTAAATAAAATACCAAAAAGAGCTGGGGATGTGGCTCAGTGGTTAAGTGCCTCTGGCACAATCCCCAGTACCCCCCAAAAAATTTAAAAAATTTAAAAAAAATCCAAGAAAGAGGGTCAGGTAGAAGCATTATCATCTTCTGTGACCCAACTTCAGAAGTCACTTGGCATTACTTCTACTACATTCTAATTGTTGAAGCAGTCCAAACCCCCACTCAATTTCAAGGCAAAGGGAAACAGACTCCATCTTTTGTTCCAGGAGTGGTAAGGTTCTAAAAGAGCAGAAATATTGCTGTGACCATTTTTGGAAAACACAATCTGCCACAGTGGGAAGAAGGTGTCAGTGGTAGAGAGTGCTTGAGCAGAAGTCTTCCGTGGGAGAAGACAGGGCTAAAGGAGCCTAGCAAGGCTGGCGTGTAGCCAAGAGAAGAAACTGGTAGAAGATGAGGCTTAAGAGGTTGAAAACCAGAGCCCTCCTTCTTTCCCTTTAGTTTTTCTGTTGTGGGTCTGTGTGTGTTCATGATGTAATCCAGGACCTAGACAAGCACTTTACCACTGAGCTACACCCACAGCCTGAGAAGTGTATGATCTTATTATTATTATTTGCAGAACTAGGGATCCAACCCTGGGCCTCTTGCATGCTAGGCAAGCACTTGACCACTGAGCTACATCCCCAGCCCAGACATTATCATCTTAACAGGTGCATTGCTTTAGAAGCAACAAAATGAGGTCTCAGCTGTTTTCTCATTTGTCTCAAACAATAATCCCATGAAGGAAACATTAATAGCCCCATTTTACAAATGAAGAAACTAAGCATCAGTGAGCTGAGGTGGGAGGAGATGCAGGGGGACAGGAGTCCTCACAAGGATTTCAGGTGCCACACAGATAAACATTCTATTATGTTAGCCATTAATGTCATTTTTTCATAGAAAAAATATGTCTATGACATTACACTCATGATTTCAATTACTATAGGAGCTCTGGATAACCAAAGAAGTAAATTGATTTAAGGAGGACATAAGGGAAATTATTAAATGAATAGTATGATAGAAGGTCTACACTTTGGTAATAGTGAAAAAGGAGGATAGTAAATGAGAATTTGAGAAATACTGGCTAAGGATTACATGTTAAGTTAATTAACTGATTTAACAACAGAAGCGAATGTATTGGCTCTTGTAACTGAAAAATGAATGGGTGTCTATTCATGCTGAATCCAACTGGCTCAAAGTCTATCACTAGTTATCTTCCCCCAACACACACACACCATCTCCTTCTCTCCTTCCTTCTTCTCCAACCTCTTAACAGTTCAGCTCTGCTCTACCTCTCACCCAATATTGGCAAGGTGGCTGCTGCAGCTACAGTGTGACAGCCTCAGCAATGACTAGAGATAAGAGGTGCCTCCTGGCTATTGTTACAGGAGGAGTCCTGAGTTCTGTTCAGGCCTTCCTTGAGTCACATGCCCAAGCCTAGACCAATCACTGTGACTAATAGGGAGCGCTATGCTGCTTGAGTCTAAATACTGAAGCCAGGTTCTTTCAAACCACATGGATAGAAGGTGTAGGAGAAATGGTTCTTGGGGTGTTGGGGATCAAACCCAGGACTTCATGCTTGCCTGGCTAACATGTTACCACTGAGTCACATCCCTAGCCCTAGGAAGAGTGGTTCCCCAAGGATCTAGATGTTCTTCAAAGAAAAGCAGCCTAGGGGTATAGATCAATGGCAGAGATCTTGCCTAGCATGTGCAAGGTCCTGTGTTCAATTCTCCTGCACCAAAAAAAAAGGAGAGGGAGAAGAAGAAAAGGGATTAGATGCTTGACAGGCAAATAAGCTAATAGAAATTTAAAGTCTGCTCTACTAAATAACCTTGTAAATTCAGCTCTCTGAACCTGTTTCCATGTATATAAAATGAAGACAATATATGACAGTGCCCAGAGAATAAAGTTATGGTAAGGATTATATGAGATAAATATTTACTAAAGTTTGGCACCATATGAAGCATACAGGAAGCAATAAATAGCAGTTCTTGTCAGTGATACCCAAGTCATGGAGTTAGCAAATTGCAGAGCTAGGAGCTAGGACTTAAACCTAAATTTTCCTAAGGCCAGTGTCTTAGTCCATTTTGTGTTATAACAGAATACCTGAGACTGGGTAACTTGTAAAGAAAAGAAATTTTTCATAGTTCTGGAGGCTGGAAATCTGAGGTGGAGGGGCTACATCTGGTGACAGTTTTCTTGCCAAGTCATCACTTGTTGGACATCATCACATGATAAGAGGGGGCAGCAAGCAAACTCAAATCTCTCTTCTTTTCCTTATAAAGTCACTAATTCTATTCTAGAGGTTCCTCCATCATGACCTCATCAAACCCTAATCATCTCCCACAAACCCACACCTATAAGTAATATCACCATATAAATTTGGGAATTAAGTTCCTAATGTGTGAACTTTGGAGTACACATTCAAACTGTAGCAGACAATGATCTTTTTCCCCATCTTAGGTACCAGGGATTGAACCTAGAGGCGCTTAACCACCGAGCCACATCACTAGCCCTTTTTTATATTTTATTTAGAGACAGGGTCTCTCTGAGTAGCTTAAGGCCTTGCTAAATTGCTGAGGTTGCTTTGGACTCTCGATCCTCCTGCCTCAGCCTCCTGAGTCGCTGGGATTACAGGCGTGTGCTAGGCCTACAGCCAAGGATCTTTATACCTTTCCTTCAGTTTCTTCTAATAGCAAACCTTCCTATTTCTGTGGTATAGAAAGACTTCACCAATATTTTCTTACTTGATCCTCACAATAAACTTTGTTTGTTTGTTTGTTTGTTGGTGCTGGGCACTGAACCCAGGGCATCAGGCATGCTAAGGATGCACTCAGCCCACAGCCCCTTTAACTTTGGGCAAATGTTACACACTTGGAGAAGTAGAGGCCAGAGGACCATTATGATCACTCCATTCACATCCTTAACTAATATTAGGTACATGACACTTTCTGTTGAGAGTGGCTCTTCCCAATGCTGTAGCTTCCTTCCATGTTTCCCATCATCTAGATCTCAAAGCAGCAGTTTGCAAGTTGCAGATTACTATCTGTTAGTGGGTCATGAAATCAATTTAATGAACCGTTACCAGCATTTTAATATTTTTATTGAAATAGAAACCATCTGGTTCAACCCCAGTAGAGAACCAGAGTACTGTCCTGTGAAAGTCTGATTCAATTACACATCTGCATATGCATGCAGATATGG
>JAJEJO010004251.1:34924-124184 GCA_020662805.1 Glaucomys volans
GTGAAAGTCTGATTCAATTACACATCTGCATATGCATGCAGATATGGAGCATGATGTAAAATGGGTTTCTCGCTGTTAGGCTTGGCGTTATGGTTTGGATGTGAGGTGTCCCCAAGAAGCTCACATGTGAGACAATGAAAGAAGGTTCAGAGGAGAATGATTGTTTTTTAAGAGTATTAACCCCATCAGTGATTTAATTCCCTCGTAGGGATTAACAGTGGTCCGGTGTGACTGGAGGAGGTGGGAATTGGGGCGTGGCTTTGGGTATATATTTGTATCTGGAGAGAAGAGTCTCATGATGTGAGCTGCTTCCCTCTGCCATACTCTTCCGCCATGATGTTCAGCCATGATGTTCCTGAGGAATGGAGCTGGGTGTTTATGGATTGAAACCTCTGAAACTGTGAGCCCTCAAATAAACTCTTCCTCCTTTATAATTGTCCTCTATAATTGGTCCAGTATTTAGTCACAGCAGCAAAAAAGCTAACTAATACACCTTGTTAAAGAGTTTATAAGATATTGTGTAGCAGAGCATCTCAAACTTTTGGTCCTAAGACCCCCTTACAATTTTAAAAGAATAATGAGAATTTCCCCCCAAATTTTGTTTTTTTAGGTTTTATCTTTTGATATTTTCCATATTAGAAATTAAAACTAAGGGGGCTCAGGGATGTAGCCTAGTGACAGTCTTGTATGTGTGAGGCCCTGGGTTCATTTCCCTAAATAAACAAATTAATAAAATTAAAACAAAAATTTAAATTATAGGAATATGCAAGCACATATTCCATTAATTAACAGAATGAATTTGTCATTACATGTCTTGAAGCTTCTAGAAAACACCGTACCCTTGTGAGAGAATAAGAGCAGAAAAGGTAACTTTTTAGTACTAATTAAGAATATTGGGTGCTTTTTTTGGTTTATTTTTCTTCTGTGGCCCTGGGGATTGAATTCAGGGGCACTCTCCCACTAAGCTATATCCCCAGACCTTTTTATTTTTTATTTTGAGACAGGTCTTGCTAAATTGCCCAGGCTTGCCTGAAATTTGTGGTCCTCCTGCCTCAGCCTCCAAAGTTGCTGGGATTATAGACATTAACCACTATGGCCAGCTATCTTCAGGTTTTTGTGGGTGGACATTGTTTTGAATTTGCAGATCCCTTAAAAGGGTCTTTGGGATTGGTTTACAAGGTATCTATGTTTAAATATTTCTGCCAAATTTCTATTTTACTCTTTCCAAAAACAAACTCTTTCTCTTCCTCTCCAAACTAATAGACCTCCACAGGGTTCCCAGTTGGTCATTGGCATTACCCTCCTCCAGTGGCCCAGGTTCAAAACTAGGGATTCTGTTTGAGCTCTGTCTCCTTCACCCATCAAGTCAGTGCCCCCAAATTTTATCACCTCTTTTCTCTTTCAAGTGAACAAGGCCTGGAATTATTTGGGAGGTGGCCTAGTGCAATGATTAAGAGCATGGAGTAGAGTTACACAGACCTTGCAACAGAACTGTGGGGAAAGTCCTGATGCATGTGCTCAATTCCAAAGTACCAAAAGGTACAAAATGAAAAGTAAACAAACCTCTTCCTTTACCTCTCCCAGAGCCACTCTGTTCCTCACCTAGGAGGAACCTAGTGCCTTTCTTTTCTTTTTCTTTTACTTTCTTTCTTTTTTTTTTTTTTTTTTTTGTACTAGGGATTGAACCCAGGGGTGCTTAATCACTGAGCCACATCCCCAGTCATTTTTATTTTTTATTTTGAGACAGAGTCTCACTAAGTTGCTTAGGGCCTCACTAAATTGCTGAGGCTGACCTCCAACTTGTGATCCTCCTGCCTAAGCCTCCCTAGTTTCTGGGATTATGGGCATGCACTACCATACCTGTTGGCAGTACTTTTATAAAAAAAAAAAATTTTTTAGTTGTAGGTGGACACCTTTATTTTTATTTATTTTTATGTGGTGCTGAGGATCAAACCCAGTGTTTCACATGCCTTAGGCGAATGCTCTACCACTGAGCCGTAACACCAGTGCAGTAGCTACTGTTTGAATGTTCGTTTTAGGTCTCTGATTTCATGTCATGCCTAAACTTCTGACTGTTGAACTCTAGGCTCACTTTGAACCTTTCTCTGGCTCTCTTCCCCTAAAACAGAGTTCATTGCTCTTTCCTTGGGCAAACTACATAAATCTCTATGAAACACACCACATTTATTGCTTTGACCAGGAATGTATAGACCTTTCTCACTATATTATGATTGTCTAGAATAGTGCCTGATATCTACCAGGTTGGTTCACAGTACAGTACGGGATTTCAGTGAATCTCTGAGAACTGAATGCATTTCCCTTGACCACACATTTTCAAAGACTCCCCAGTGCCTGTAAGGATATAGTCTCAACTTCTCATCTGAGTTTTCCAATTCTTTCCATTAGGCCTCACCTCTCTTACCCAAATTGATCCCCAGGAAATTTGTAGCCTCTGCCTGTCAGTCAGAGGCTGTCCTACTCCCAGGTCTTTCTTTTTGCTGCTGACCATCAACTGAACTTCTGAAACCAACTATTACTATGATATCAGGTGCAATTTTCAAGGGGCAAGATATTTATCTATGCATTATGTAAATAATTAATGTGTTTTGTGAGAAGTTGTCTGGTTTGGAAAGTTGCATAAAATCAATCCCAATGCAGCATTGTTTATTGAAATAGCAAAAAACTGCTGAGTGTAGTGATATACACCTATAGTCTCAGTGACTCTGGAGGCTGAGGCAGGAGCATCACAAGTTCTAGGCCAGTCTGGGCAACTTAGTGAGACCCTGTCTCAAATTTTTAAAATAACAACAATAAAAAGGCTAGGGATATAGCTCAGTGGTAGTAGCCCTGGATTCAATCCCCAATATTATTTAAAAAATAAAATAAAACAAAAAAAACCTGAAGCTGAGCATGGTGGCATACACCTGTAATACCAATGACCTGGGAGGCTGAGGCAGGAGGAAGGCAAGCAAAAAGCCAGCTTCAGCAACTTAGCAAGGCCCTAAGCAACTTAGCAAGACAAGTCTCAAAATAAAAAATAACAAAAAGGCTTGGGGATGTGGTTCAGTGGTTAAGCACCTGTGGGTTCAATACCTGGTAACGACAACAAAACAAAAAGAAAAAAAGAAAGAAAAGAAAAGAAAACTGAGCTGATAGTACAAAGTTCCCATATACCCAATTTCTACTTCCCTCACAGTTCCTTGGGGGCTGGGGAGATCGTGTGCACACACTGGGGATTAAAATTATGGTCTTGTACATCCTAGGCAAGCATTTTACCACTGAGCTACCCCCACCCTGTTAGTAATATCTTGCATTAGTATGGTGTATTTGTTACAATTGAACCAATACTAGCACACTATTATTAACTAAAGTCCACAATTGTTTTGGTTCACTATGTTGAACAGAAACATGGTTTTTTATTTATTTGTTTGGTACTGAGGATTAAACCCAGGGGTGCTTTACCACTGAGCTATCTCTTCAGCCCTTTTTATTTTTTATTTTGAGACAAAGCCTAAGTTGCCCAGGCTGGCCTTGAACTTGTGACCCCCCCTGCATCCTACAGAATCACTGGGATTTCAGGCTTGTGTTTCTGGGGATCAAACCAAGGGCCTCACAGTGCTAAGCAAGCACTCTCCTACTGAGCCACAATCCCAGCCATGGTCTTCATTCTTTTGTTTTTGATGATTTTTGTTTTTGCGGTGCTGGGGACTGAACCAAGGGCCTTCTGCTTGCAGGGCAAGCACTCTACCAACTGAGGTATGTCCCCAGCTTGGTCTTCATCCTTTTAACAACGTCTTTTGCAAAGAAGTTTTTCATTTTAATGAAGTCCAACTTATGATTTTTTTTTACTTGTGTGTGTGTTAAACTGTTTGTTTTTTCATAAAAATTTTCACATTTTAAATAAATATATATTTTTAAATGATACAGTAATTGTACGTATTGCACAGTGTGGCATTTAAATATATGTATAAAATGAATAATAGACATATAAAAAACCTCAGGCATCATAATATATGAAATGATGTATCATTTCTTTGTGTTGGGAACATTCAAAATCCTATTTCCTATTTTGAAATATTAATTAATTTTTGTCAACCATAATTACGCTATGTATCTAATTCTTCTTATCCTTTTGTACCCCTGAACCCATTAACCATCCTCTCTCCATCCCTGCCTCCCCTATACCCTTGCTGTTTTCTTTTCGTGGATCTAAAACTACATTAACTCAAGGTCACCTAGGCTTTCTCCTATAAAATATTCTAGAAGTTTTGTAATCCTACATGTCATATTTAGGTCTATGATACATTTTGAATTAATTTTTATAAAAATTTAAGGTCAGTGTCTCAATGTCTTAGTCTATTTGGTCTGCTATAATAAAATACACTATAGACTGAAAAGCTTATAAACAACAGAAATTTGTTTGTAAATTGCACATACCTGTAATCCCAGCAACCGAGGAAGATGAGGCAGGAGGATCACAAGTTCAAGGATAGCATCAGCAACTTAGCATCAGCAACTTAGTGAGACCCTAAGCAACTTAGTGACACACTGTCTCAAAATAAAAAATAATAATAATTTAAAAAGAGCTGGGCGTCTAGTGACAAAGTGCCCTTGAGTTCATTCTCCATACCAAAACAAAGACAAAAAACAAAAAACAAAACCCAAAAAACAGAAATTTATTCTTCACAGTACTGAAGGCTGGGAAGTACAACGCATTGACAAATTTAGAGTCTGGTGACATCCCACTTCCTGGTTTATAGACAGATGTCTTTTTTGCTTTGTCTCAGCATGCTGAAAGGAGATGAACAAGCTCCCTGGGTGTCTTCCATCAGAGCACTAATTCCATTCAGGAGTGATCCACCCTCACAACCTAATCACCTCTCAAATGCCCCTATTTCCTAATGTCACCAATTTGGAGAGTAGAATTTCAATATATGAGTAGGAGAGAGAAGGACATGAATATTCAGACCATCCCCCTAGGTTTGTTTTTTATATGGAGGTCCATTTGATCTAGCCACTATTTGCTAAAATGACTGTGCTTTCTGCATCAAATTACCTTTTCAACACTTTGTCAAAGATCAGTTGGCTAAATTTGTATGGGTCTACTTTTGAGTTTTCTATTTGGTTCCATTGATCTATTTGGCAATTCTTTCACCAATACCACACTGTTTTGATTATCATAACTTTATAATAAGTCCTGAAGTGGGGTACTATCAGTCCTCCAATTCATTGGTGTTTTAAAATTTGAAAATCATAATTTCAAAATGTTGTACAAATATACTGTGAATTTCTATTTATTATTCTTGTCAAGTAGGTAATGATGTATGGCATTCCCTGTGTATAGGGAATAAGAGGCTAAAGTACCTGCTTGGTGTTTCAGTGCTTGGGCATAGTAACCTGCTCCCTGCAAACACACCCAGTCTATTGTCAGCAAGGTTAATGACTATTCCTCCTGTGTGTTAGAACATGGGAATTCTACTTGTTCTGTCTGGAGTTTGATCAGCAGATGTCATCTGCCCTGATTTTGATTGACACTGCTAAAGAGTCTGACTATACAGAACTAGGCTTAGGTCTCGAATTTTGACTTCTGTCCCAAATTATCACCTTTTAATGTTCTGTGGCAGGTATTCTGGTTGGTTAGTCCAGATACATACCTTGGTTTCTTTACTTTTGCTTCTTCTTACAATATAGAGGCTAGAAATGGTTAAAAAAAAATCACTTTCCTGATATTTCCAGACCTACCTTGTAGATAGATGTAACTGCAAGATGTGCTTTGCTGGCAGGTGAAACATAAACAGAAATCTGTTGGGGTCTTCTAAAAAGCTTTCACTTTTTTTTTTTTTTTTTATAAAAAGTAGTTGCATCTTTTTCTTTGTTTGTCTTGCCTTGATGCACAGTGCTGCAGCATCGATGTTGTCACCACAGGGAAAAGGAAAACTAAGGATTCTGGAGCAGAAAAAAATGTAGAAATGAATTATGTTGACCAGCTGAACTAATTACAGCAATCTTCTATTTAAAGGTTTCTTGTGTGAGAAAACTTGACCTCATGTGTTTAAGCCACTAGTGATCATATTATTTGTTACTTGCAATTGAAAAGACTCTTCACTGCCAGGCGTGATGGTACATACCTGCAATCCCATCGACCTGGGAGGCTGAGGCAAGAGAATTACAAGTTCCAGACCAGCCTCAATGACTCTGCGAGATTCTGTCTCAGAATTAAAAAAAAAAGATCTGGGGATATAGCTCAGTGGTAAAGTGCCCCTGGGTTCAATCCCCAGTACCAAAAGAAAAAAAAAAAGGAAAAAAAAAATCTTAACAGATCTAACCATTTTATGGGAGGCCATCCTTGTTGCTCAGGATTGAACCCAAGGCCTATGCATGCTGACACAGACTACTACTGAGCTACACTCCAGGCCACTGGGGGCCATCTTTACCTAGACATCTTTGGAATGCCTCTTTTGGAAATGCCCAGGAATCCTTTACATGTTCTCTTGACTCCCCATTGCTGACAATCTTTATCTTTTTTGATTGTATTGAAAGATATTTAGCTTGGGAAAGAGAAAACTCAGTGGGGACAGGAGAGCTTTGTTGTCTGAAGTTTAAGAGCAAAAGGTAACAACCACTTTTACAAATTCCCCACCAAACTAACCCAGACCTTTAGAGTTTATACAAACGACCTCTCATTTAATACACAAAACCTATGTTGACATAGAGAACAGAGTTGGGACAAACAAATGGAAATAAAAACTATATTATTAAAAACTACCTAGGATCCAGGTGTGGTGGTGCAGGCCCATAATCCTAGCTATGGAGAAGACTGAAACAGAAGGGTTGTTAAATTCATGCAAGCCTGAGCAATTTAGTGAGACCCTAGAAAAAAGGACTGGGGATGTAGTTCTGCAATGCAGTTCTTGCCTAGCATGCAGCAGGTCATGGGTTCAATTCCCAGTACAAAAGAAAATTCAACTACCTAGTGATCAGAATAGAATAGAATCAGAACAAGAAAACATGTTGCCCTGTGAGACACACAGCTTGTTTTCTTCATAGGAATGAAGGGGAGCTAAGAAGGGAAGCCAGTGAGGCCCATTTGAATCTGATTCAAACTCAAGTCTGGGGAGTAAGATTGGCTAATTCTTTGGTAGCCTAGTTAAGTACAGTTTTCAAGAGGGAAATGAATCAGTGAGATAAATGGGAGGAGAGTGATTCCAAGTGGAAAAAACAGACTGACCATAATTGCAATGTGCATAAGATCGGGTGAGGCACTCTCCAATGACCAGCAGGACTAGAGTGTAGAATCTGGACCCTTGACTATTTGGGGGCTTTAGGCAAATCACCAAATTGTTCTAGGCCACTGTCCCTCCCCCTCTTGGTTAAATGAAGGCACTAACTAAAAACAATAAGCCTCGTTCTTTACTCACAGTGACCTAGCTTGTACCCTAAAAGTCTTTACAAGCTGGGTGTGATGGTACATGCCTGTAACCCCAGCAACTCAGAAGGCAGAGGCAGGAGGATTTCAAGTTCAAGGCCAGCCTCATGATTTAACGAGACTCTCAATATGAAAAATAAAAATGACCAGGGAGGTAGCTCAGAAGTGAACGACCCCTGGATTCAATCCCCAGTCCCAAATGAACAAAAGCTTTTCAAACAGAAGTTTTAAAAGAGGTATTACCTCATTAATTGTTTATTTTTTATTTTTTTAGATGTTGATGGATGTTTATTTTATTCATTTATTTATATGTGGTGCTGAGAATCCAACCCAGTGCCTCACACATACTAGGCAAGTGCTCTACCACTAAGGCACAACTCCAATCCCTCATTTATTGTTTTTTTTAAATATGTTTTTAGTTGTTGATGGACCTTTATTTAATTAATTTATTTATATGTGGTGCTAAGAATCAAACCCAGTGCTTCACACATACTAGGCAAGTGCTCTACCACTGAGCCACAACCCCAGCCCTCATATATTGTTTAAAGAATGAAATTCTTTCTTTTCATTCCTCCCTCCCTCCCTCCCTTCCTTTCTTGCTTTCTACTGGAGATTGGACCCAGAGGTGTTTTATCACTGTGCTACATCCCGAGCCCTTTTTTTAAATTTTGAGACAGGTTCTCACTAAATTGCTTAGGACCTCACTAAGTCTAAGTCACTGAAGCTGGCTTTGAACTTGTGATTCTTCTGCCTCAGCCTCCCAAGTTGCTGGGATTACAGGCCTGCACTGTGCCCAGCTTCAGCTGATGCTGAAAGAGAAAAAGGCAGCTATTTTCATTCACTGCCATAAGCTGTATTTGTGGGGGTTTTTTTGTGTGTGTGTCTGTTTTGTTTGTTTTGTGGTACCGGGGATTAAACCTAGTGGTTCTCTAACACTGAGCTACCTCCCAAGCCCTATCATTTATTTATTTGTTTATTTACTTATTTTGAGACAGAGCCTCACCAAGTTTCCCAGGCCAGCCTTGATTTTTTTTTTTTTTTTGGTACTGGATTGAACCCAGGTGTGCTTAACTACTGGGCCACACTCCCAGCTTTTAAAATATTTTATTAGAGACAGAGTCTCACTGAATTGCTAAGTGCCTCCATGCCTCCATAAGTTGCCGAGACTGGCTTTGAACTCCAGATCCTCCTGCCTCAGCCTCTGGAGCTGCTGGGATTACAGGCATGCACTACCACCACGCCTTGGCCTTGAACTTTTGTAATCCTCCTGCCTCAGCCTTCTGAGTCACTGGGATTGCAGGTGTGCATCACTGTGCTCAGCTGCCATATTTATCTGAATAATCTTTGCTTCCAGAAATCAAATCAGAGAACATTGGAATAATTACGTATCTACCCAATACAATAATTGTTTCTTGAGTGTTCTGGACATGTGATTATATAGCCTCTACTTGAATACTAGCAGAGAGAGAAAACTCATAACCTCTCAAAGTTGTCCAGCTCTATTGGTTAGAAAGTTCTCCTCTTCATTTAATCTGAGTACCCTTATGGCTGGGAGGAGTGTCTGATTTTGAACATAACTTTATTTTCTTTGCAGAGCTAGGGATCAAACTCAGGGCCCAGCATGAGCTAGGCATGCGCTCTACCACTGAACTATATCCCCAGCCCCTAACCTTTTTGAGTCTCTTGTTTCTTCTGTGTAAAATGGGAATAAGAATAATACCAGGGCTGGGAATAGAGCTCAGTTGATAGAGTGCTTGCCCTGCAAGCACAAGACCCTGGGTTTAATCCCCAGCACCACACACACACACACACACACACACACACACAAAAGAATAATACCTAATTCATAAAGTGGTTGTGAGGATCCAATGAATTAGTCTATGTGAATGTATATGGGTACACACACATGTATACACATATACGTGTAGATATTCATACAGCACATTAACTGGGGAAGGAGTGCACAAGTAAGTACCTCTCATAGAAAATAATCAATAGTAACTGCAGTTAACAGATGATAATTTTCTTTTAGTTCCAAAGTCTATGATTCTTTTATAGTTAGTGGAACAGCTGAGGGGGAAAGATCAGGAGGAATGACCAAAACACTTTTAGAAGAAAGGCATGAAAGGCTTTGAGTAAGGGTAGGTTTTTACTCTTCCAAATGGGGAAGAGTCACCCTTTGGGAGCTCACAAACTAATATACATAAAAAATGAAAGTAGAATTGGGGAAAAGCAATTCAGAGAGTGATAAACATGGTACATGGTACAAACATTATAAGTGCTGAATTTGTATATCCAGTCCTTCTGAGGGTAGGTGCTACCTGGGAATGTTTAAATATTCAGATTCTTAGGGGCTAGTGGGTGTAGTTCAGTGGTAGAGTGCTTCCCTAGCATGTGTGAAGCCCTGGGTTCCATTCTGAGCACTGCAAATATAAAGGCTCAGTTTCCAGAGTTAGGCAGGCAGATATGAGTTTGAATCGCAAATTGCTTTTTAACAGGTTAAGTGACCCTTTACTTTTTTTTTTTTTTTTTTTTTGGAACTGGAGATTGAACTCAGGAGCACTCAGCCACTGAGCCACATCCCCAGCCCTATTTTGTATTTTATTTAGAGACAGGGTCTCACTGAGTTGCTTAGTGCCTTGACCTTGCTGAGGCTGGCTTTGAACTTGTGATCCTCCTGCCTCAGCCTCCCAAGTGCTGGGATTACAGGCGTGCGCCACCACGCCTGGCTCCTTTACTCTCTTTATGCTTCAAGCTTCCTCTCTGCAAAATACAGATAGCAATACTATCTAAAGGACTGCACACACACAACAGAGTAAAATACAAGTAAATTGTTTTTATCTGAAAAGTGGTACCCTATGGGTGAGTGACAAGCTTTCCTTCTCAAAAGTTGACAGTATCTTTCTTTTTTGACTTGAGGTTCTGTGTCTCTGCCTTAAGAAGTTATGTATAGCAAACCCCGTGGTACACACTTATAATCTCTGCAACTGGAGAGGCTGAGGCAAGAGAACAGCAAATTTGAGACCAGCCTCAGCAATTTAATGAGATCCTCAGTGACTTAGTGAGATCCTGTCTCTAAAAAATAAAAAGGGTAGCATAGTGGTCAAGTGGTTCTGGATTCAATCCCCAGTACCTCCACCACCAAAAAAAAAAAAAAAAAAAAAAAAAAAAAAAAAAAATAAGAAGTTAGGCTTAGTGCATCCCTAGTCATCTTGGTAACTTCCTTAGAGAGGGTGTCTCCATAAGACTGGAACTAACTGCCTCTTCGGAGGTGGGATCAGCAGTGACTCCACTAGTATCAGCTGTACCTTGTCTCTCCCATCAGTCCCGGGGTTCCCAGAGTGTGTGTGTCTGACTGCCCTCCCGGCTATTGAGTGCTGGAGCAATTCCCTTTTATCTCTTCCTTTACGCTCCGGAAACGTGCGTGAATTATTGTTTCTTCGACAGCCTCCTCTTTCCCCCTAGGGGGAAATGGTAGCCTGAGGCTTGGTTCTGGGGGGCCCTGGGCCCTAGCATGAGGGATCCAGCAATTCAGGGGCTCAGAAGTCTTGAAGAGCTCTTAGCCGGTGTGCTGTTCTGGGGGTAATGGGTGAGTGTGTGGGGGAAGGTCCCGAAAGCAGCGTGAAGAAGCATTTTTCCTTGTGGTGGGAAGGCAGGTGCGTCCAGGTAACTAATGGCAACCGGGCGGGGCGAGCCCGCTCTGCCTGGGCTCCTCGGCGGCATAAAACTACGACTCCCAGGATGCCTCAGGGTTTAACCCGGCTTTCCCGCCCGCCCACTGGCTGCCGGTCCCGCGAGCGACGAAGCGGATTGGTCGCGACGGAGCGGGGCTCCCCCACTAGCAGGTTAGTAGGCGCCGCCGGCAGCAGACGTTGACCGGGCGCGGGGGGGAGCTGGGGCCCCAGCTCGCCATTCTGGAAACTGTCGGGCGCCGTTTCCGTAGCGTAGCTACCGGCTGCGAGGCGCTGCGCGGGCGCGGAGACTGCGTGACGCAGGCGCAGTGCTGGGCTTCTCCTGGGTCCCCAGACAGCTGGAGGAGATAAACAGAGCAGGAGGAGGGAGGGGAGTGCGTGTGTGAGAGCGCGCGAGGGAGTGTGAGTGTGTGTGAGCGCGGGTGTGAGGCGGTGCGCAGGGGCGGGCGGAGGCGCTGTCCGGCCCCGGCCAGGCGCCGGGCGGGGAGCATGGGAAGAGGCTAGAGCTGCCCGGGCCCCCAGCCCCCTTCCCGGGATCCGCGCCCCCACTCCCGGGAGAGGGGCCGGGCCCCCCGGACGGACATGGGCTCCTGAAGTTGCGCCGCTGCTGGTCCGAGGAAGAGACCTGACAGGTACGAGTCGCCGCCGCCCCCTGCCCTCCGCGGGCGCCGAGGCGGGCACCGGCTCTCGCAACCCCGGCGCAGGGGCCGCCGGCTCTGAGCTGGCTCCAGCCCTGCCGGCCTGGGAGCCTGAGCCTGCCCGCCTCTGAGCCCCGGGGTGTCCCGAGAGGGGACAGGCCTGTTTGGGGCGGCGGGCAGAATGGGCCAGGGGTGGAGTGGAGACGGAGTGCTAGCCAGGAGAAGGCTGTGGGTGTCCCGGGAGGCTCTGCTGGGGGAGAGGTGGAAGTCGTCCCATCACGGGACTTTTTTGCGGAGTTTTTGACATCTGATCTGGCACCGGTCTCAGGAAGAAGGGGGCAGGTGGAAGTTACAGGAGGGCAATGACCTGACCTGCTCTGTCGTTCGTGTGTGTTCTCTCTCCCCCTCTCTCTTTCTCTGTCCTTCCTCCTCCCTCTCTCCTCCTCTTCCCTCTCTTTCCGTGTGTGTGTGTGTGTGTGTGTGTGTGTGTGTGGGCTTCTGGCAGCCGCAAATGCCTTCAGTGTCCCGTCCTGACTCCAAACTGAACTTTGCCAAGGTGTTTCCACCAGTCGCCCGGTACAAAGGACCTCTGCTTGGGTATGGGCCGTTCAGTACCCACTTCATAGGGTAAATAGGAAGTGAGGAGATAGAAGAGACTTCGAACCAGCAGGGTCCATTCTTCCTGAACGCTGCCTGGGATGCCTCCTTGCCAGGCGGGTTGGATTTGCTTGGTGCCCCCTGGCTTACTCTCCCCTGCCAGGGTTTCTAGAGAAGAGGTATGGGGGCTTATGACTAATGTCTGATAGCCTATATGACTGTTTTCCCTAAAGTTTTCCTCGGATTTTCTTTAACTTCCTGAGGTAGGGGTAAAGCGACTTTAAAGTTTTCTTCTCGAGTTTGTGAGTTTAGGAACCTGATATAGTCCCTATTTTTTCCAAGGATGAGATGGATAATCAGGGCAAAGTGGCAGTTGAGTGTTCCTTTTTAAAATAAGCCTGATACAGTTTTGAGGGGAAAACTATTCTGAGGACACCTTCTGATTCAAAGAAGTCATGAAATCACAGGTATACCCAGTAGTCTGCACCAAGCTTTTTTTTTTTTTTTTTTTTTTTTTTTTGTACTTTAGAGCCCTGGGTGGCCAGGTTCTGTTCACCATGAAGGAACTGCTTAAGGCTATTTCTTGTTTGAGTTCTGACTTATTCTTCCTTGTAATTCTTGTATCCTTAGAGGGATAGAATTGAATCTTTACTGTTGAGTATAATACCAGATCCTCTAAAACTAACCAGGGAATAGCAGGGCTGGGACTGACAATTGGTTTCTTTGTTGTAGATTGTTGTATTTCATTTGCAGGCCTAGAAAAAAAAATTCTGTTAGTTTGTGATCATATTGTCTTGAATTCGGGGGTCCTTTTCCTTTCGACCTATTTGGGAACACTTATGCTCAAGTCACATCTCAAACTTGTACAGACAGTACTTTTGAATCAACTCTGCAGAATAATTGAGCAACAATCTGTCTTTCTGCCTGGAACTTCTTTCCTGGTGGTCACTGAGGGAAAGAGAATATGTGTAATGCTTATAATGGTAGCGTTAACTACTATTTGCCAGTTTTGAATTGTCACACAGGTGGCAGTTTTTCTAGCTGGAAGGAATTCAGTATTGAGTCATTCATCAAGCATCTCTGTAGGGTGTTTTCACACATCTGTACTTCAGGATGTAGAAGAACACAACTGAAGATCTTGAAGTCCATTTGCAAATATCTGTGGATCTTGAGAGACAAACTTCTGAGGAAGACTCAGACTGTGCCTCATTCTTAATTATTTTATTTTTCTGCTCTCCTTTTAAATTAGGGCATATGAGCCACACATGCAGTTCTGGGTGTCAGAGAAAGTCATAGACAATATGCAAGATGGTGATACTTGCCTTTTTAGTTTAACAATTACAGGGTACAGTGGTGCATGCCTGTAATCCCAGCAACTCAGGAAGGTGAGGAGGGAAGATTGAAAGTTCAAAACCAGCCTCAGCGACTTAGACCCTTTCTCAAAATAAAAAAATAAGGATTGGGGATATAGGTCAGTGGTATAGTGCCTCTGGGTTCAGTTCCCAGTGAAAAACAAAGAACAACAACAGCAAAAAACCTGTCTTGTTTGCTTTCCTCTTTCATGCTCACCTTTCCAGATTCTGCACTACATCTTTGGGCTGCCATGGAGATTGCTGGAGCCATAGAACCCTTAGGCTGTATTTTCTTTGCTGTCATGTCTTCAAAAACCCAGGTCCTGAAAGTTGCCATTAGAAACCAGTCCCGTATTATAGTTAATTCTGGCTAATTTACTTTGAGAGATATTTACCAGTTGGCATATGTCTTAAAAAGTGACTGACATTTATTGAAGTCTGGTATATGTTGGGCTTGGTACTAGGTAGTGCTTTTACTTTATTTAATTTAACACTCATGATTGTCTTGTGAAGTGAGAATAATTTTCTCCATTATACAGATGAAGAAACAGATTCAGAGAAGTTAAGGAACTTGCTTAAAATCACACAGCTAGTAAGAAGAAGGATTGGAATTCAAACCCAGGTCTGTCTGCTTTGTGATATTGAATTGCCACTTGGGTCTATGATGTGAGAAACGGCCGACCAAGGTTGAGAGAGCCTGGGGAACATGATACCTGCCTGAAAATACCAGAAGAATTGTCATGGGGAGAGGAAACTAGATTTCTCTATGTGATTCTAGATGGCAGCACTAGGATTAAAGGAGCGAAATCCCAAGAGGGTAGTCTTTGGTTTGATAGAAAATTTGACTGTCTTGTCTTGTCTTTTCTTTTCTTCTCTTTTTTCTTTTTTTCTTGTGGTTCTGGGGATTGAACCCTGGACCTGGTACATACTATGCAAGCACTCTGTCTCTGAGTTATATTCCCAGCCCTTTTATTTTGATATGGGTCTCACTAAGTTCCCCCTGCTGGCCTTGAACTTGTGATCCTCATGCCTCAGCCCCCCGATTAGCCGGTATTATAGGCATGCACCACCGTGCCTGGCCACACCATCTTTTAACACATTTCAGTCACCTCAAAAAGAAACCTCACACCACAATGAGATACCACTTCATACTCAGTAGGATGGCTATAATTTAATTTTTTAAAAATTTTTAGTTGTCAATGGACCTTCGTTTAATTTATTTATTTACAAGTGGTGCTGAGAATTGAACCCAGTGCCTCACACATTTCAGGCAAGCGCTCTACCACTGAGCCACAACCCCAGCCTGCTATAATTTAAAATACCTAAGCAGGTCACACCTCACCTAGCAAAGACTTTGGCTTTCTAAAAACAAAATGGACTGCCTTCTGAGGGAGTGAGTCACCCATCATTGGAGATGTTCAATCAGAGTCTGCTGCATTTTATCATAGCTATGATAGAAGGGTTCATCCTTATGTAGATAATTGATAATGGTGTGATAATTTTAAATGGTGTGATTTTGTGAAAATGATATCAAACTCCCTGTCCTTTTGATCACAAAAACTGACATGTACTGATTGTCTGCTATATTCTGGCCACTTGCTAGACACTTTTTAAATAATATCTCACTTAATCCTCAGAGATCCTCTGTAAAGTAGAAATATCGCCAAATGAAGAAACTTAGACTCTAGAAAGTAAAGAAATATGCTGGAGGTTACATAGCTAGTAATGATAGGGAGACTATTTGAACCCATGTTTGTTCCTTGTTAGCTTGGTGACCTAGGCTAAGTCACAGATCATCTCTGAGCTAGTTTTCTCATTTGTAAAGTGAGGCTTATGATGGTACCTACCTTATAGTGGGTTTATGAGAACTGAATGATATAATATGTGCTTTTTTACTGGACCTCACTGATTGCCCTCAAGAGCCAGGGCTCAGGGGTAAAGGAGTACCACTTTATTGGCTTCCTCAGGGTGAATTTGGGCCTGAGTGAACCCCTCAGAGTTCTGGGTTTCATTCTTTGTGCTATTAGTAATAGCTGCAGACTCTTCAAAGGGCTTTGTGGCAATAGTGACTAATACTAAAAACTTGAAGCCTGAATAAGGGGAGGATGCAGCCAACAGGTCAGAATATAGGAAGAGTGTCAGGCCCAGTGGAAAGCAAATTCTCAGCCACATTCACGGAGCCAGATTCAGGGGTCACTCTTTACATTTTTATATTTAATATCTTCTTTTACAGTGAATAAGGTCAGAAATGCTAGAGCCATGCCAGAGTTGGATGCCAAGGATAATGAGCCTTAATCCTCCCTGTAGCCATCTGGAGAGGTATTAACCCCATTTTCTTGGGGGTAGGGTTGTAGGGGGAAGCAGGATAAGACCTTGCCCAGGAAGCTATCCAGGGCTTTCAAGGGCAGTGTTAGGATCCGAACCTTTGTAAGATTTTTGTCCTTATTCATAACCCCAGTTCCTGTTTTCGGGAAAAATAAAACTGCTTATTTCTGAACCTTTCAAGGAGCCTTTCAATTTCTCAGAATCGGAGTTAGGTAGTCCTTTTCTAGCATCTTTTCAGTTGAGGCCTGAGTGTTTGGGGACTGCTGTTTTAGCTGGTTCCCTCTTGAGTTACATATCTGGATATAGCATAGATGTAACCAAGTCGGGAAGGAAGCATTTCCAAATTGATTGACTTATTGTTCCTTGCTAAGTAGAGTTAGAGGGTAGACTTCCCTCCAAGAGGTACTTTGAGTTGGGGCAGGATTTGGAAAGATGCAAATTAAAGGTAAAATCCAAACTTGGACTTTTTCTGTTTCCTTCTGATCTCTTATGATAATTGTGGGTCTATAAGCAGGCAGGTAAACTATGATCACAAAAAACAAGGTTCTGAAAACATACTAAAAAATATTCACAGAGCTCAAATGGCACTGTAGAGCCCATTCAGGCAGAGGAGACATCATAGGGAGTTCTCATTCAAAACCTTCCAGAAAGCAAAGAATTTCTTAGGATGGACTTCCGTAAAGAAAGCTTCAAATGGGATCATTTGAGCCAGGAGCCTCAAAGATGATAAAGAACATTTCCAAAGATGCTTTATTGATGGAACTTCCTACCAGCCCCATCGTTTCTAGGAATTCTCCCTGTGCTAGCTTAGTCTGTGACCCTGAAGTGGCATTCTAAGTTTGTGTTTGAGACCAGCAGTTGGTTTGTTTGGTTGGTTTTTGGTGCTGGAAACAAACCAAGGCTCTGCATGCTAAGCAGGTATTCTACTACTAAGCTGCACCCCAGACAAGGAAATTTTGACTTGAAGGTAGTTCAGTTAGAGATAGTATTAGTAGCTATTTTTTAGTAGTCTATGGCCTGGGCTCTGGGGTTAGAATATCTAGATTGACTCTATTTAATAACTATGTAATTTTTGTAAGTTAACTTTCTGTGCCTGAGATCCTGCATCTGTAAAATGAGGATGATAATAGTACCTGTCTTATAGGGCTATTATGAGGAGTCTCTGAGACACTTATAAAATGTTTAGAAGCTGAACATGGTACACACCTGTAATCCCAGTGACTTGGGAGGTTGAGGCAGAAGGATTGTGAATTCAAAGCCAGCCTCAGCAACTTAGCAAGGACCTAAACAACTCAGTGAGACCCTGTCTCTAAATAAAATACAAAATAGGGCTGGGGATGTGACTCAGTGGTTGAGTTTTCCTGAGTTCAATCTCTGTACCCCCTCAAAAAATCCCCCCAAAACAAAAATGTTTAGAATGTTCAATAAATATCATTTACCAGGCTTGGTATGAAGCATTTTACACATGTGCTCTTCCATTCCTTATCACCCTTCAAAGGACAGTATTATTAGTTTAGGAAACTGAGATTTAGAAATGTTAAGTCACACAGAAAATGGGGGCAGAGCCAGAATTTGAACCTTAGATCTGTTAGATTCCACAACTCTTATTATGCTACTTCCAGTGACCTTTATGCATTGAAAATACAACTGGGTCTTTGTTGCATTTTTCTTCCTTTCTATAGGATTGCTCCAGTAGGAAAACGACTCCAACAGTGTTAAAGGAAACTTGCATACATCTTTTGCATAATTGAGAATGTCGAAAGGGGGTCTGGTTGTCACCCTGGCTGGAGGCAACATGTCCAGAGGAAAGAGAATACAGATAATTTAAATTCTTTCTTCTGTCTTCTGCTAAATAGCAATATCTCCTTATAATCATAGGAGAGAGTTATTGGAAGGGGTTTTGTACCTCATCTCTGAGTCCACCACTCCACCACTCATTTTTATAGATGGAGAAAGAGACAGACAGTGAAATGCCTCTCTAAGGGTCATACAGCCAGTTAAAGGCAGAGGATGACTTGGAGCCCAAGACCCCAGATCCCAGTCCAGTGCTTCTTCCTCAGTATCCTGTAATGTTGTGCTTCAGTTATCCCTTGTTAAGTAGGAACAGTAATAGCTTTATGGCTTCCTCACAGGATAGTTCTGAAGCAAATTAAAAGTATGAACAAAAGCACTTTGACAGGTATAAAACCTTGTAATGTATGCAAGGTAGTCATGCTGTTATTCAGTAATTGTTATTAGTACCTGCTAATTCATGGCTCCTGAGAGACCTAGAAGGATAAATAGATGAATGAGATGAGCTGGCCCTCAGGAGGCTTTGTCTTTTAAGGAAGAGACACCACATACTTTACAGTTTGAGGTAGAATACAGACAGAAGAAAGGATAAGAACTGAATTTTCTTTTTATATTTAAGTTGTGATTTTTGAGGTAAAGAAAAGAAAAAAGATTTGGGGCTTTCTTTTCTTAAAAATTGATATATAATTCACTAAAATGTACTTTTAAAAACTATGTAATTAGCTGTTTTCAGTAGTCACAAAGTTGTGCGGCCACCATCACTCTAATTTTAGAACATTTTCATCACTCAAAAACAAACTTTTTTTCTTCCACATTTTTTATTGGTACATTATAGTTGTATATATGTATATATGTATATGTGTATAAAGTTGTTGCATATTAGAACATGCACACAATATCATAGTATAATTTGGCCAGTATCCTTCCCCAGCAATCTCCCACTTATCTCATCCTACCTTCTGATCCCCTTCCTCCATACTACTGGTCTCCCTTTGCTTTTCATGTAATCACCCCCCAGCTTTCTTTTCCTTTTTCCTCTCCAGCTTCCACATGTGAGAGAAAACATATGTCCCTTGACTTTCTTTTTTTCTTTTTTTTTTTTTTGAACCAGGGATTGAACTCAGGGACACTTGGCCACTGAGCCACATCCCCAGCCCTATTTTGTATTTTATTTAGAGACAGGGTCTCACTGAGTTGCTTAGGGCCTTGCTAAGTTGCTGAGGCTGGCTTTGAACTCACGATCCTCCTGACTCAGCCTCCCAAGTCGCTTGGATTACAGGCGTGCGCCACCACACCCGGCTGTCCCTTGACTTTCTGAGTTTGGCTTATTTCTCTTAACATAATGGTGTCAAGTTCCATCCATTTTCCTGTGAATGATAGTTACATTTTTCTTTATGGCTGAATAAAACTCCATTGTGTATATATACTACATTTTCTTTATCCATTCATCTGTCAGTGGACATCTAGGCTGCTTCCGTAGTTTGGCTATTGTGATTTGTGCAGCTATAAATATGAGTGTGCATGTATTGCTATAGTATGCTGACTTTAATTCTTTTTTTTTTTTTTTTTTGGAACCAGGAATTGAACTCAGGGGCACTTGGCCCCTGAGCCACATCCCCAGCCCTATTTTGTATTTTATTTAGAGACAGGGTCTCACTGAGTTGCTTAGGGCCTCACTAAATTGCTGAGGCTGGCTTTGAACTTGCAATCCTCCTGCCTCAGTCTCCCGAGTTGCTGGGACTACAGGCATGCGCCACCGCGCCCAGCTCTGTCTTTAATTCTTTAGGAGAAATATCAAGGAGAATTATAGCTGGGTCATATGGTGGTTCCATACCTAGTATTTTGAGGAATCTCTATGCTGATTTCAATGACTTACAATCCCACTAACAGTGTAAAAGTGTTCCTTTTCCCCACATCTTCTCCAACATTTAATACTGTTTGTATTCTTGATGATGCCATTCTGACTGGTTTGAGATGAAATCTCAGTGTAGTTTTGATTTTCATTTCCCTAATTGCTAATTATGTTGAACATTTTTTCATATATTTTAGAAACACATACTTTTGAGATACTATCATCTATCTACCAATCATCCCCAGCTCCTCTTTCAGCCTTAGGCAACCTCTAATTTATTTTCTGTCTCTATAGGTTTTCCTGTTTTTGAAATTTTGTATAAAAAATCATATAACTCATGGTGTTTTGTGACTGACTCTCTTCACTTAGAATGTTTCCAGTTATCCATATTGTAGTATGAATCAATACTTCATTCCTTTTTATGTAAATTATATTCCATTATGTACCACATTGTATTTATCTGTTCATAAGTTAATGGGCATTTGGGTTGTTTATATTTTGGGGCTATTATACATAACAGTACCGTGAACATTCCTGTACAAGTTTTGTATGGGTATTTGCTCTCAGTTCTCTTGAGTATGTACCAAGGAGTGGGATTTCTAGGTCATGTATTAACTCTGTTTAACCATTTGAGGTGGTATTTTCCTTTTTTTTTTTTAAGTGAGCTGGGGATGGAACCCAGGGCTTTTGCACATGCTTGGCACATATTCTGCCACTGAGTCACACCCCCAGCCCAAGGTGTGCTTTTTATTTTTTTGATACTTGGGATTGAACCCCCAAAGGTGCTTATCCACTGAGCCACATCCCAGCCCTTATTATTATTTTTTTTTTATTTTGAGACACTAAGTTGATTAGTGAACCTAGCTAAGTTGCTGAAGCTGGCCTCAAACTTGCCGTCCTCCTGCCTCACCCTTCCGAGTCACTGGGATTTCAGGCATGTGCCATCATGCCCAACCACCATAGTTTTTAAACATTTAAGTCACCTCAAAAAATACCTCAGACCACAATGGAATACCCCTTCATACTTGGTAGGATGGCTGTAACTTAAAAAACCTAAGCAGGGAACAGTCGTGCACATCTGTAATCCCATTCACTTGGAAGACTGAGGCTAGAGGAACACAAGTTCAAGGCCAGCCTCAGTAACTTAACAAGACCCTGTCTCAAAATAAAAAATTAAAAGGGCAGATGATTTAGTTCAGTGCTAGAGCACCCCAGAGTTCAGTGCCAAGTGCCCACCCCCAAAATTTAGATATATGTTTTTTGTACTGAGGATTGAACCCAGGGGTGTTTACTGAGCTATATATCACGAGCCCTTTTTATTTTAAGACAGGGTCTTGCTAAGTTGCTTAGGGCCTCGCTAAGGCTGGCCTTAAACTTGCTATCGTCCTGCCTCAGCTTCTCAAGCCACTGGAATTATAGGTGTGCACCACCATGTCCCCAAATAATATTTCGTATAAATGGAAGCATACAATATATAGTCTTTCACTTAGAATAATGTTTCTAAGTTCATCTATGTTTAGTATGTATCAATAGATCATTACTTATTATATTCAAATAACATTTCTTATGTGGATACACACATTTTAAAAAAATTTAGTCATCACTTGATAGGCAGTTGTTTCTGCCTTCTGGCTATGATGAATAATGCTATTATAAACATTCTTGCACAAATTTTTGTTTTTAGCAAGTCACATTTTCCTTTTGATCTTGAATTTCAAAGCTGACAGAGGTGGGAAAGACTATACTCTGTGTCCCAAGTGCCCCCTGCCCAATACTACAATGGAATTCTCATTGTCTCTGGTAGGGAAATGAGAAAGAAATGTAACCCATGCTACTGAGCTGATATAACAAGAGTTACCAGGTTTTAGTAAAATTCACATTTGACTAACATCTCTTGAGCACCTACTGTGATCCAGGTACTGTTATGCACTTTCATAGATAATTTATTTCTCACAACAACCTATTGAAGTAGGTATTTGCATGCCCACTTTACAAATGAGGAAATTAAAACTCAGAAAGTTTAAATAACTTGCCTAATTGGCATGTTGAAAGTGCTGAAATTCAGGCCCCCCCAGATACTTCAGTATTTAAAATCTGTTCCCTTTTTGTTACATTATCCAGATAGGACTATGACACATGTGGCATGGATGGTTCCTTTTGTTGGAATATTACCATTCAGTCCTTGGTTCCAGATAGGTCATCTTTGCAGATGGGCTTGTTCTAAGGCTTATTAACCTCAGGCTATTGTATTATTGGTACCCTTTGCATTGTGAGTAGATCAATCCCTCCAAATTGAGCTATTAGTTGAATTTTTTTTTTTTTTTTTTTTTTTTTTTTTTTGCAGTACATGGGGATTGAACCCAGGGGTGCTTTCCCATTGCGGTATCTCTCTAGCCTTTTATTTGTTTGTTTTATTTGTTCAGGCTAGCCTTGAACTTGGATTTTTTTTCTGCCTCAGCCTCTCAAGAAGCCATGATTCCAGGCATGTGCCACTATGCCCAGTGAATATTATTATATTGTTACTAACATTCTTAATAATAGCAGAGATATGTTCATAGAAGAAAGTTTTCCAGTTTTAAAATGAAAGTTTGTGAAAAAGATGAGGCCAGAAAGTACTAGGCATTTTAGAGCTCCAGGATTAGAATACCTTTTTTTTTTTTGGTACTGGGGATTGAACCCAGGGGCACTCCACCACTGAGCCACATCCCCAGCCCTATTTTGTATTTTATTTAGAGACAGGGTCTCACTGAGTTGCTTAGGGCCTCGCTAAATTGCTGAGGCTGGTTTTGAACTCTCGATCCTCCTGCCTCAGCCTCCCAAGTGCTGGGATTACAGGCGTGCGCCACTGCGCCCGGCTAGAATACCTTTTGAGAGATGTAACATCTGTATAGCAGCTCATGTTTTTATTAAAATATCATATGTTTTCCTGTGTGCCATAGTATTTTTATTTTTTTCATAGTCTTAGCTTAGACACTGGCTTTCTTCCTGCTTTTCATTGAGTGCCTGTCAGAGCCGGCCTGCAGTATCCTAAACTATAGAAGATGCCTTTTTTTTTTTTTTTTTTTGGTACTGGGGGTTGAACCCAGGGGTGCTCAACTACTGGCCCACATCCCCAGCCCTTTTTTTTTTTTTCCTTTTTATGTTTTTTTTAGTTGTGGTCGAACCTTTATTTTTATGTGTTCATTTCTATGTAGTGCTGAGAATTGAACCCATGGCCTCACACATGGGAGGCAAGCACTCTACCACTGAGCCACAATCCCAGCCCCCCAGTCCTTTTTTTTTTTTTTTTTGGTACTGGGGATTGAACTCAGGGGCACTCCATCACTGAGCCACATCCCCAGCCCTATTTTGTATTTTATTTAGAGACAGGGTCTCACTGAGTTGTTTAGGGCCTCGCTAAGTTGCTGAGGCTGGCTTTGAACTCGTGATCCTCCTGCCTCAGCCTCCCAAGTGCTGGGATTACAGGCGTGCGTCACTGCGCCCAGCCCCCCAGTCCTTTTTTAAAATATATTTTTATATTTTTATTAGAGACGGGGTCTCACTGAGTTGCTAAGTGCTCCGCTAAGTGGCTGTGAGTGGCTTTGAACTGGAGATCCTCCTGCCTCAACTTCCCGAGCTGCTAGGATTAGCTCAGAAGATGCCATTTTTAAACCATCTCTTGTGGCCTGTCATGGTCCCCATTTTCCTTTAGCCATTTCCAGGGTGTCTTGCTCTACTCTCATATGTTTAATTTGTTTCCTTGCTGTCATTTTTGTAGTTTCTTCTAAGATGTATGAAAAATTAATATAAACAAGATTTAATTTATTATTCCATGTTATTCCTTCTGAATTTACTGTCTGTGTTATTCCTGCTTTGTTAATTAAGTTAAATTTCCCATCTGAAAAAGAGACTAAAATCTTTCAATGGCTGTGATTGTGATGACATTGCTGCCACTGATATTCCTTTAAGGACCACCATATTGTGTTCTCTTTTTGGGAGGGTCTTGGGGATTGAACCCTGGGGCACTTTACCACTGCTCTACATTCCCAGCCCTTTTTATTTTTTATTTTTAAAACATTTTGGGGACAGGGTCTTATTAAGTTGCTTAGGGCCTTCATAAGTTGCTGTGACTGGCACTGCCTCAAGCCTCCCAAGTCTCCGAGATTACAGGTGTATACCTGGCACCATATTGAGTTCTCTTAAAGAGAAGAATCCATATTTGACATGTTCTTTGCTGTATTTTCCTTCCTTCCTTCCTTTATTTCTATTTGTTTTGTGCATGTGTGTGTATGCACACCACACAATCCTGGAGATTCTATCCAGGACCTCAAACATACTATCTAAGCGCTCTACCACTCACTTTTTTTTTTTTTTTTTTTCCGTGCTGGGGATTGAACCCAGAGCCTCACACATGCTAGTCCTTTTTTAAGTTCATTTTGAGACAGGATTTGCCGAGTTGTTGAGGCCTCCAGCTTGTCATCTTCCTGCCTCAGCCTTCCAAGTAGCTGGGATTGCAAGCATAAGCCACTACACCCAGTGTCAGCTAATTTTCAAAGTCTAGCACTTTAAAGATTTTCTGAATTCTCAGTCACTAATTCCAGCCTTTTTGCCTCTCAGCAGAACTGAACATTATGTAATTTGCATACCACACCAGAGATAGAAATCCCCTTGATGTAATTCTCTAGTGTTTAATCATATATGTTACTTCCTTTTGTCAATTCCAAATCTCTTATTCCATGTCTAAGTTTTTCACTATTTCAAGAATCCCTCTTTAAATCGTTTTTAAAATTTGACCATGATTAAATCTTCTTATCAAACATCTATTAAGTTATTGATCTAATTATTTGTGTTTGAGAGATTTTTGGATTGAAGTATGAAACTAATTGTGCCCCTTTGTGGCTTTAAGAGTATTTCTTCCTGTTGCAAATCTTATAAATAATGTCCACTTAGATGTGTTTCCAATTATGTTTGTCTGCCTGTAAAAGTTTGTGGAAAGACACTGAATTTCTGTTTCCTTGTGAAGGGAGAAGGTAGGCCATGGTCCAGTATGAGCTATCTGCTATTACATTATCCTTTTTTCTCAGGATGGGAGGAAAAAATGTTCATCAGAATGCTGACTAGGTATTAGTTGTATTGAATTTCACACTTTAGTTTTTCAAGTCTCTGCCTACCAGTCAGATTTAAATCCCAATTTCCATTTTGCTTTTTTTTTTTTTTTTTTTTTTTTTGCTATACTAGGGATTGCACCTAGGTGTACTCTATCTGAGATTCATCCCTAACCCTTTTGAGAGTCTCACTTAATTGCTGAGGCCAGCCTTGAATTTGCAAGGCTGCCTTAGCCTTCTCCTGCCTTAGCCTCCAGAATTGCTAGGATTGCAGGTGTATGTGACTGCACCTGGCACCATTTTACCCTTATTTATTTGTTTATTTATTTTGTATTGTTAATGGAACCCAGGGGTACTTAACCACTGAACTAGGGTCTCACTAAGTTGATGAAGCTGGCCTTGAACTTGTGATCCTCCTGCCTCAGCTTCCCAAGTCACTGGAATTACAGGCACACACCACCGCACCCAGTTCCACTTTACCTTTTAACTGAATGCGGTTTCCTGCTTGTCTGGTTTTGTTTTGTTTTGTTTTGTTTTTTGCCTCTCTTGACCCTTTTAGTTATCTAAGCCACATGCCAATGTAGTTAAAGCCCCTTGTCTTTGATTCTGAGCTCTCTTACTGCATGTACTGTCTTTCATCTCAGCGTTCCCCACATGTAACAAAAAATTGCTTGGTGATTGGTAAATATTCGGTTAATTTTGTAAGAAAATTAATGAGTAGTGACAATTTAGTTGGTTCTTTGGGGGTATTTTCATAGTGCTCCTTATAGTATGACATTACATGCCAAGAGTATGGGCCTTGAACTCATAGCCCTGGGTTCCAGTCCCTGCTCCAACTCTGGGTTATTAGCTGAGTGATGTTGTGAAAATTGTTTTATGTCCATGAAACTGTTTTGTTATCTGTGAAATGGTGATATTAGGAGCTTGTGCCTTACATGTTTTTGAATCTCTCTTCCCCCACTGCCTTAGCACTCTCAGGGGAGGCCACAGAGCCAGACTTGAAAAATGGGCTAGAACAAGGGAGTCTGGGCTGTAATTCACAGACCAGTGAGGACTCCGTTGTTGTCACCACACACAGTGTATACCACTGCCACCAGCAACTCTGGACCTTGATGGTCACTGTAACCACCCATTGCTATACCCCAGTGGAGACTCTTTGCTATCCTCAGACTCTGTGACACTAGAACCCAATTCAAGGTCCAGGAATAATGGGTCTAGTTGGTGTAACCTGGACCATAGGTGCATGCTGTAGCTATAAGGGAGTCTTAGAAAGAGAATCTCAGTGGCCATCATTCTCACTTCGTAGTGGGAAGGGGCTCTGCTTCCCACCAGACTCATTAGATGGGGAATTCCCAAAATATGGGAAGGGGTTTTGAGCAGCCAGACAATTCCAAAAACGACTGCTGCATCATCTTTGACCTCAAGTCTAAAAATAGGTCATGAGTCACTCTCACATCATCCTGTTTTATTGTCATCATAGCATTTTTCACTGTTGGTTATCTTCTTATTTATATTTGTGTGTGTGCGTGTGTGTGTGTGTGTGCGCACATGTGCGTGCATGTGCACGCCCGTGTGTGTATATTGGGTATTTTGTTTTGTGTTCATTTTTTGTGGTACTGGGGATCAAACCATCGACTTGTGTATGCTACGCAAACACTCTACCACTGAGCTACATCCCCAGCCTTATGTTACTGTTTATTGTCTGTCTCCTCCTGCTACAATATAAGCACCATGAAAGCAAGAACCTTGCCTGTTCTGCTCACTGCTGTATCTCCTGGGCCTAGAACAGTACCTGGTACATAGTAGAAGCTTCTTGCATTCATTGGTTAAATGAATAAATAAATGAGTTAATGAATAAGCAAAAAGCACTTAGCATAATACCTGGCACATAGCAAATACATACTGTTTGACAAATTACTATTCTTAGAAGATAAAAGAATTTACATTGTTAACAGAAATATACTCTTTTTTTCCTTTCTGTCAGGGATTGAGCCCAGGGCTTCATATATGCTAGGCAAGTCCTCTGCCACTGACCTATACCCCTAGCCTGAAAAAAAAAAAACCCTTCAGATTTACATTATTTCATTTGACTTCCATAGCAGGTCAAAGAAAATAATATTAGGGGCAAGGAACGAACCTTTTTCTGGTGACATACATGGCCCCTTCAGTGTTTTGTTCCTATGCCTGTGAGAGATTGAGACTTGAGCAAGGTCACATACTGGTCCTAGCTTCGGTGTTATTTTCATTTTAATGAGGTTTATCCCACGTTGTTGGTGATTATATGAAATTATATTTTTGTTTTGGGTTTGATCATTATACCACAAATCAGAGAATAGACACAATTGCAGCCAGTATTTAATCTGATTGCCAAGGGCCCCTGATGGCATGGTGGCACACACCTGTAATCCCAGAGGCTCTGAAGACTGAGGCAGGAGGATCGTGAGTTCAAAACCAACCTCAGCAATATAGCAAGGCCCTAAGCAACTCAGTGAGACCCTGTCTCTAAATACAATATGAAAAAGGGCTGGGGATGTGGCTCAGTGGTGGAGTGCCTCTAGGTTCAATCCCTAGTACAAAAAAAAAAAAAAAAAGATGGTGAGACTAAAGGTGGATCTGTCAGGTTAAAGAGGAATTTCTTTGTCGAGTTGAATCTTGGACATGGTCACCATTACATTTCTGCACCACTTTTTTTAAAAGTTCAGGTTTATTATTAAGGATAGTACAGAGGATACAGGTGAAGAGATGCATGGAGCAAGGCATACAGGAAGGGGAGCACCACCCTCCAGGAATTTCCATTTGTTCAGCTATCTGGACACTCCTCTTTCCACTTTTTGATAATGTGAATCTGTAAGAGAGTGGAGTATTCTGTGTTTGATTCTGATTTGGTTTTGGGGAGAGCCAAGCTGAGGGCCAGGGATTTGAAGCATAATTAAATGTTCACTTGGGCTGCCCCCCTACAAACTGAGCAAGTAAAACTTGACATCTGTCTAGCAGTGCACCTTGGTCCGACTTTCAGGATGTGCTCTCTCCTTTTGTACACACATCCATCCTCCCGCCCACAATTTTGTGGTAAAGCATGCAAGAGCCTATCAGTGTTTATTCCAGGGTTTCCTGTGCCTATGAGTCTCTGTCCTCCCTGCCGCCTTTACCCATTCCAGGGATTCATTCAGCAAGATCAGGGCCAATCCACTCTGACACAAATCACAGGAAATAGTTCACTGAGTGGGCTGGTGGACTGTTTTAGCTGTTGAATTAGGACCCTGAAGTCACCTTATTCTACCCTCCAAATTTTATGATGTTTCTTTCCCCAGGGAATTAAATGTGTGTCTTGCGGACCTGGACTTGGCTGGAATGCACCAGGGTCCTGAAGATCCTTCCATAGCTTCTTCCTGTTGAACCTATTAAGAGAAGATGGCAAAAGTCAACATAACTAGAGACCTCATCCGTAGGCAGATCAAGGTAAGTGTTCCAGACTTCTGAATCACAGCATGAGATCCTTTCTTCCCCACAGATTCATTTTACAGATGAAAAAACTGAGGTCTAAAGTTGGTGACTTGACTAGAGTCACGTAGCTAGTTGATAGTAGACCCAGGACTACGTAATTTTTGTTGTTGTTGTTGCTGTTGTTTTGGTACTGGGGATTGAACCCAGGGTGCTTTATCACTGAGCTATTTCACCAGCCTTTTTAAAATTTCTTATCTTCAAACACGGTCTAAATTGCTGAGGCTGACCTCCAACTGCAGTCCTTCTGCCTCAGCCTCCTAAATTGCTGGGATTACAGGCATGTGCCACCACACCCATGCCTTCCTGTCTTCTTTTATTCAAGAACATGAAATTCATGGAAAGTCCTATGTCCAAGAGCTTGTACCCGGGCTGCTGAAATTAATGTATGGTGAGGGAGGGACACCATCAATGTGTCTGCACATGCGTGCACATCTGATTGTCGGGTGGTACACACAGGAGTAAATATGGTTTCTTTACGTTGCTGCAGCCACTAAATTGCAAATGTTATGTGGAACCTGGGGGAATCTTAGTCCCAGTGTTGCTTAGTCTTTCTTCTCTTTGAGTCTTCTGTACTAAAGCCAAGTCTTTGATACCTGTGAGATGAACAGAAGACTGTGGATAGTCAAGTTCAGTTAGTGAGACGGCTCCAGGCTTTGTCAGGGAAACCCTTATTAATGGGGCCATCCTGTTTTGTTGTGTGTGTGTGTGTGTGTGTGTGTGTGTGTGTGATTCATTAAAGGAATTCATTTTTAAATTTTTAAAAAATTTGTTCTTATTAGTTATACATGACAGTAGAATGTATTTTGACATATTATACATATATGGAGTATAACTTCTCATTCTTGTGGTTGTACATGATATAGAATTTCATTGGTCATATAATCATATATGCAATAGGAAAGTAATGTCCAATTCATACTACTGTCTTTTCTGTTCCCATTCCCCCTCCCTTCCCTTCATTCCCTTTTGTCTAATCCAAAGTACTTCTATTCTTCCCTACTCCCACCCCTTATTGTGAGTTAGCATCTGCATATCAGATAGAACATTGGGCCTTTGGTTTTTGGGATTGGCTTATTTTATTTAGCATGATCATCTCCAGTTCCATCCATTTACTGGCAAATGCCATAAATTCATTCCTCTTTGTGGCTGAGTTGTATTCCAATATGTATAAATACCACATCTCCTTTATCCATTCATCTGTTGAAGGTCATCTAGGTTGGTCCCATAGTTTAGCTCTTGTGAATTAAGGTGCTATAAACACTGATGTGGCTGCATCAATGTAGTATACTGATTTTTAAGTCCTTTGGGTGTAGGCCAAGGAGTGGGACAGCTGGGTCAAATAGTGGTTTCATTCCAGGTTTTTTGAGGAATCCTCATACTGCTTTCCAGAGTGGTCTCACCAATTTGCAGTCCCACCAGCAACATATGAACCATCCAGTTTTAATGGAATAGAATCAACCTAGGCATGATGTATTTCTATAGTAAGAACCCCAAACTAGAGTCAGGAGTTTCACCTCACCACTGCCCTAATTAACTCTCTATGTGAATAGTCACTGTGCCTTGTTTTTTTTTTTTTTTTTTTTTTTTTTTTCCCCATCCAAGTACTAACCAGGCCTGATTCTACTTAGCTTCTGAGATCAAATGAGATTGGGCACATTTATGGTCTATGGTGTGCCCATAGACCATGCGTTGGTTTTCTGTTGTTAAATAATACCTGTTTGCTTCCAAGATGATTTTGGGAATGAACTCTTAAAGAACATAAGAAAGTACTTTGAAATTTTTAAGTGCTAAAAAGTGTAAGCTAAAATGTTTTTAAATTAAGTAGTATTCCTCATAAACTGTGGTCATTACCTAGAAGGACTGAGTGCGTGTCTGTGCAGGAGCGTGCACTTGGTGCATGTTAGCCTTTATGTTTGGTATATTTCCCCCTGCATCCCTGAATCCTTCTAGCTTTTTCTGTTTGTAGGGTTTTGGGGGATGTCATTAGACTGGGTGGCTCTCAAGAACAGACTACTTAGAGGCATAAACTTAGTAGGTCATTTTTTCGTTATGTATCTTCCACAATATATATACTCTCCAACCTAAATAGAAGAAAAAATTATGTATTTGTTGTTTCCATTTTTTCTTTTACTTTTTGTCTTAAAAAAAACCTCAACAGCACAATTTAGTGCTTACATTCTCTTCTGTTGTACTCCAATGCCTGCCCAGGAATAGTGCAAACTCATGTACACCAACTCTTAATCTTTTATAGCTCCTGTGGTGCCCAACACAGGGCTGAATATGGAATTAGGTGTGTACTGAATCATGTTGAACTGAATCATGAAATCATGAGTTTCTGTTTCCAGGAGCGGGGTGCCCTGAGCTTTGAACGGCGCTACCATGTCACTGACCCCTTTATCCGGAGGCTGGGCCTGGAAGCAGAGCTGCAGGTAAGAGATGCAGTTTGCACCCTAGACACACATGACCTTCTCTTCATTTTGGAATACAGAGAACCCTCTTGGTGTTGTTCAAAGACGGGTCGTTCTTGAATATTACCTCTCCTTTTATTAGGCAGCTAAATCTGAATCCAGGTTAGTGATCAACATGGTCACATAGATATTATTTTTTTGAACTTTTTATTTGCTGTGTGCTTAGAAAAAGTTGTTGAATTCCATATCACTCTTTTTACAATTAGTGTAGACTGTAATGATTCTTACCTGTATATAGGAATTTAGAATTTACGAAGTATTTTCAGATATATATACACAAAATGCTTATTTAGATGTATATACACATTTTTTCATTTTAACTTCAAAGCAATTCTTTGGGGATTTAAATGGAAAATAGGTATTAAAAAAAAAAAAAAACAGGTTTAGGAAGGCCAAGACCTTGTCCAGGATTGGTCTGACAAATCCTTGAAGGGGCCAGGCTTTTAGTCTAGAAATTCATCTTTTTCATTTTGTCTGACATAGAGGCATTCTATAATGTTAATTCTATTTTCTTACTTAAGATTTTATTTGAATCTTTTAACTGTCCTATCCAACTTAGTGTTACCTATAGGTTGAGTAAGAATTCTCTTTGGTTCCTTTAGGTTAGTGTACATATAAATGACAGTATTGATCTTAGAAAAAGAGGTAGCATTTTATTGAATGTTAGCAGTGTAATCTAGAGGTAATGAGATTATAGGTTGTTGTTTTTGCTTCCTTTTAATCTTGTCTCTATTATAAAATATAATTACATTAATAATACAATTAAATTAATAGTAATATGGAAAAGATGGGGGAGATTATTTCCTTTTTATTATTACTCTTATTACTTTTGCTTTGTCAGGGATTGAAACCACAACCTTGCACATGCTAGGCAAGCATGCTACCACTAAGCTACGTCTACAGCCTAGGGAATCACATTCTTAATCCCACCTCAATAACACAGATAATGGTATTTTGAATAACTCTTTTATCTCTTGCAAATTTTTACATAATTGTAATCTTACTTTACATTGAACTTTGTCTTTTGAAAGTTAACATACAATCTTTTTTTCCATGTTACCAGTGGTCATCACAATTTTTCCTTAATGTTTTGCTGATTGTAGAAGTAATAAATGTCATAGTAGAAAATATGGGGAAGAAAACAATCATTTTAATTCTACCGTGTAGAGATAAACATTAATAACATTTGGTATATTACTTTGTATATTATAAAGCAGGATTCTAGTTAAGAGACTGGATATTAGAGAAAAAAAAAGTTTTAAATCCTGTCTTTTCTAATTTTAGTGGTATGGCTTTGTTCAAGTTATCCCTAGTTTATTTTTTGTTTTTATTTTTTGGTACCTGGGATTGAATCCAGGGGTACTTAACCACTGAGCCACATTCCCACATTCTATTTTGACACAAGGTCTCACTAAGTTGCTTAGGGTCTCTCTAAGCTACTAAGGCTGGCTTTGAACTTGAGATCCTCCTGCCTCAGCTTCCCAAGTTGCTGGGATTACAGGCATGCACGCCCCATACCCAGGGACCTAAGCGGTTTTTTTTTTTGGAGTGGTGGGAACAAAGGCTACATTGGAGAGCCAGGTTAGTGAATTGAAAGGGAGGGAACAACAGCAGCAAGTGTAGACAACTCTTAAGCTTCTTTTCTTTTTTTTTTTTTTAACAGACAGAAGCAGAGAAATGGGTCAATAGCCAAACAGGTCTGTGGGATCAAAGAAAGGATTGTAAGAACAGGAAGAAAAATTAGTGTGTTTGTATGTTGATGAGAGAGGAAGATATTGACAGAATATCTGAAGCAGGAATGTCTTGGGGAAGGCTATAGGGAAGGATTCAGAGTAAAAGAAGAAGATGTGGATTTTGATAGGAGCAAGGATGATTCTGTCATTGTTACAGGGTCCAGTGAAGTCTAGGATCAGAAAAGACATATGGACTAGAGAAAAAAACCTGGAGAGTCACAGGTCTTCTATACTAGCAGTTCAGCAATAGAATGCATGCTTAACATACTTGAGGCCCTGGGTTCAATTTCTAACATCAAAAAAAAAAAAGTGGTGAGTAAACTACTGCCTTAGGAAGAATCAAGACAAATGGCATCAGACTGTCTTTATTTTTTTTGGTGGGGGAGGGGGACAGGTACTGCCACCATGCCCAGCTCAAACTGTCTTTTAATTATTTGTTCTCATGCACATGCAGTGACATCAGAAAAGCCATTTTACTTGAAATGCTCTGAGTGTTAAGCAGCAAAAGGTTTTAATTTTATTAAATTTCAATCCTTAAATTCAATCTGTAGCATTCTGTATGATGGATATGAAGTACTCAAAGTCCTTGTGCTGCATTCTGAAGCATGATAGGCTTGAAGAAAACACTTGTGTGTGTAGTTACTTGAGGTGCAAGTTCAAGTAAGCATTTTTTTTTTATGGAACACCATAAAATAAAAGGCTAGGAGGAAAAATAAGAGACCCAGAATAGTCAAAGCAATCCTTAGCAGGAAGAGTAAAGCAGGAGGTATCACAATATCAGATCTTCAACTGTACTATAGAGCAATAGTAACAAAAATGGCATGGTATTGACACCAAAATAGACAGGTAGACCAATGGTACAGAACAGAGGACATAGAGACAAACCCACATAAATACAGTTATTTCATACTAGACAAAGTTGCCAAAAACACGCAAAACAAAAAAAAAATACTTACTTGAACTTGCTATTCAAGTAACTTCAGAAAAAATAGCCTCTTCAACAAATGGTGCTGGGAAAACTGGAGTCCATATGCAGCAAAATGAAATTAAACCCCTCTCACCTGTACAAAACTCAACTCAAAATGGATCAAGGACCTAGGAATTCAACCAGAGACCCTGCACCAAGTAGAAAAAAGTAGACCTAAATCTTCATCATGTCAACTTAGGACCATAATTCCTTAACAAGACTCCCAAACATAAGAAATAAAAGCAGGAATCAATAAATGGGATCGATTCAAACTAAAAAGCTTTTCTCAGCAAAGGAAACAATCAACAATGTAAAGAGAGAGCCTACAGAGTAGGAGAAAACCTTTACCACAACGCACTTCAGATAGAGCACTAATCTCCAGAATTTATAAAGAACTCAAAAAACTTAACACCAAAAATACAAATAACCCAATCAATAAATAGGCTAAGGAACTGAGCAGAAGATTTATAAGCAATCAATAGATATGTGAAAAAATGTTCAACATCTCTAGTAATAAGAGAAATGCAAATCAAAACTACCCTAAGATTTCATCTCACTCTAATTAGAATGGCTGTTATCAAGAACACAAACAACAATAGGTGTTGGTGAGGGTGTGGGGAAAAAGGTACACTCATATATTACTAGTGGGATTGCAAATTGGTGCAGCCACTCTGGAAAGCAGTATGGAATTCCTTAGAAAGCTTGGAATGGAACCACCATTTGACCCAGCTGTCCCACTCTTTGGCCTATACCCAAAGGACTTAAAATCAGCATACCTCAGTGATGCAGCCACATCAATGTTTATAGCAGCTCAGTTCACAATAGCTAGATTGTGGAACCAACCTAGATACCCTTTAATAGATGAATGGATAAAGAAACTATGGTATATATACATAATTGAATATTGTTCAGCCATAAATAAGAATAAAATTATGGCATTTGCAAGTAAATGGATGGAGTTGGAGAATATTATGCTGAGATAAGCCAATCCCAAAAAACCAAAGACCAAATGTTTTCTCTGATAAATGGATGATGATACATAAGGGGTTCAGAGGGAGTTAGGGAAGAATGGAGGAAGGATGGATTTTGTAGAGGGAAATGAGGGTTGGGGAGGGGACAGGGGGAAGGAAGGAAAGATAATGCAATGAGACAAACGTCGTTACCCTATGTGCATGTATGATTACACAAATGGTGTGATTCCACTTCATGTACAACCAGAGAAATGAAAAGTTGTACCCCATTTGTGTACAATGGATCAAAAAATTTAAAAAATAATTAAAAATGTGAAAAAATGGCTAGCAGACAAAAACTATGATTATTCAAAAGTGAGTATTTGGCAGACATGTTCTTGAAAAATGAACGAAGTGAACTGTCACTTCATGGAAAACAACTGACAGTATTTTTGCCATGGAAAAAGTTTGAGGTTTTAAGCAAAAAGAAAAAAATAGAGGGACTGGGGTTGTGGCTCAGTGGTAGAGTGCTTGCCTAGCATGTGTGAGGCACTGGGTTCGATTCTCAGCACCACATAAAAATAAATAAACAAATAAAGGTTAAAAAAAAGAAGAGAATGCTTAAAAAAAAAAAAGAAAGAAAAAATAGAATATAGGAAAACTTGTATCTGTCACCTAAGGTTGATAACTCTTTGGCACTTTAAACGACTTTTTTTGATGGGATCTCTGGTAATATTAACAAATGTTAGCAATATCGTATGGGCCCTGCAAGTTTGGCTAAAAGTCCAGTGCACTATTTTGTGCCACAGAGCCACTTAACAATATTGTATAATAAAATGTGTTAACACTTAAAGATCTTCATATTTCAACAAGTCACTGATTTCAAACTGACTGATGTAGGATTTAAGAAAATCGTATTTGTATAAGAGACCCATTTATAGATTCAATATAGAATGCAACAATGTGTTTTTTGGTATTTGGGTTTTATGGTGCTGGAAATTGAACCCACAGCCTCATTCATGCTGAGGACATGCAGGATGTGCTCTACCATGAAGCTACATCTTCAGCCTCACACCAGTTCATTTTAACGTAGCAGAGGACCAATCATTCATTTACCTGGTGTCTGATTCTACATTCTAACTAACCTTTAAGAAACTATTACTTGTCAAATTTTGGTATAGTTTCAAAGGAGGATATAGACAGGTTTCCTGAAAAGGCTATTAAAATACTTCTCCCTATTCCAATTACTTATGTTTGTGAGGCTGGATTGTTTTCATATTACTTCAACTAAATAACATTGCAACAGACTGAGTGCAAAAGCAAATGAGAACCTATTGGTCTGCCATTAAGCTAGATATTAAAAGAGGTTTGCAAAAATGTAAAACAATGCCACTCTTCTCATTAAATTATTTTGTCTTGGAAAATTTAGTGGATTTTTTTGTTGTTGTTTGTTTTTGTTTTGTACAAGGGATTGAAACCAGGGGTACTTAACCACTGAGTCACATCCGCAGCCCTCTTATTATATTTTATTTAGAGACGGTCTCACTGAGTTGTTTAGGGCCTCACCAAGTTGCTGAGACTGGCTTTGAACTGGCAATCCTCCTGCCTCAGCCTCCCAGGCCACTGGGATTGCAGGTGTGTACCACCGTGCCCAGCCCCAGCCCTTTTTATTTTGAGACAGGGTCTCACTAAGTTGTTTAGGGCCTTGCTAAGTTTCTGAGATTGACCTCAAACTTGTGATCCTCCTGCTTTAGCCTCCTGAGTCATTGCGATTACAGGTGTGTGCCACCACATCTGGCTCCTCATTCTTTCTTCTTAAGGAAGATTCGAATCAAGAAGTTCATTTATTCTATTTCATTCCTCCCTCTTTTGTATTAGGAAATTATCCTTGGCACTCTCAAATCCTGGCACTGTATATTTTAAACTAAACCATGATCTACAAGTGCTGTTTGTGACTTTTAAAAAATATTTTTATTTATAGATGGACACAATACCTTTATTTTATTTATTTATTTTTATGTGGTGCTGAGGATCAAACCCAGTGCCTCACTCATGCAAGGCGAGCACTCTACCACTGAGCTACAACCCCAGCCCCTCATTGTGTCTTAATGTGGAGGACTTCACTATCTTCTTAGGTCTGGAGGTTTGGATGGACCACATTAATGATAACTCCTAAACATGTTCTTTAACCTGGCGCCTTATTTATGCCCTTTTCTTTTTTAATTTGCTTATTGTTTTAGTAGGTCAACATTCGTATGGTTCTAATTCAAAAAGTTTCAGGATCTCCTTGCCACTCTTTACCCCAGCTACTTATCATTTACCTGAAGTCAACTATTGCGATCAGTATACTTTCAGAGAGATTTTATGAGTATAATTCTCACTTTTTCTCCCAAATTGTAGCCTAACATATTTACTCTTTTGTACCTTAGTGTTTAAATTTAGGAACAGACTTTCATAATTTTACCATATCAATATATAAAGATAATTCTTTCATGAGTTTAAAGTGTTCTGTTATGTGAGTATGTCATAATTTATTTACATTGTCCCTGATGTGGACATGTTGTTTAATTCTTTTTTTTTTTTTTAAGAGAAGTGACAAGTCTTTGTGTGTGTGTGTGTGTGTGTGTGTGTGTGTGTGTCTGTGTGTGTATGTGTGTGTGTGCGTGCTGGGGATTGAACCCAGGGCCTTTTGCTTGCAAGGCAAGCACTCTACCAACTGAGCTATATCCCCAGCCCCATATTGATTAATTCTAGTCTTTTGTATGTATATTGTTATTCCTTGCAGTGTCATTTGGCACATATGAGTACATATCTATAAGATAAATACCTAAGGAGAGAGTAATAGGTAAGAAGTGTGTGATAAATATTGCCAAAATTGCCTTCCATGGACTTTTTAACCTATTTATTTAGGTATTGGGAATTGAACCCAGGGATGCTCTACCACTAACTAAGCTACATCCCCAATCCTATTTTTTTCTTTTGAATTGAGACCAGGTCTCACTAAGTTTCCCAGACTGGACCTCCAACTTGCAATCCTCAGTTTCCTGAGTTGTTGGGATTACTGGTGTGAGCCTCCATGCCTGGCAAGTTTGTGCCAATCTAAACTTCTACTGTACCCCTTCAGTCTTCTATCAGACATAATGCTCACGAAATACTGTTTTCTCCCCAAAACGAATATGATCATCATTATTCTGAGACATTTTACAAAGAAGTGCAAAATGATGAACCAGAGAGACCTCCATGCAACTTCCACTCTCAGAAAAATGTAGTTTAGGTTGACACCTGAAAGATGGATGGGAGTAACTAACTAGATGAGTGGGGTGGCAGGGAGAGAAAGAATGTTCCAGAACAGCATGTGAGTGATACAAGAGAGAGTTGAAGGTATTCAGTTCAAGAACAAATTGTCAAAGAATACAAATAGAAGAGGGATGACAGATAATGCTGGTGAGCTGAGTGTGGATGGATTGTTTATAATGAAGGATGCTGTAAGCTATGTTGAAGATTGTGGACTTTATCGTTAGGACAATAGAGAGCCATTGAATGTCTTATACATAGGAACAACATGATCAGAGTATGCTTTAAAAAAAATTTAATCTTGTCAGGGTCAGGCTTGGTGGTGTTCACCTGTAATCCCAGTCACTCAGGATGCTGACACAGGAGGATTGCAAGATCGAGGCCAGCCTCAGCAATTTAGCAATGCCCTAAGAAAGGTGAGACAATGTCTCAGAATAAAAATATTTTAAAAATTAATCTTGGCATTCAAAATGAATAATAGATTGCAGAAGTTTAAACTAGTTTAGACTAGCCAAACTAGTTTAGAAGAGTGACAGTGACTCAGGAAGAATTACGGGTTACCTGAACTAAGTGGTAATTTGGATGGAGAGAAGTCAGTGGATTTGAAATGCTTAAGAGGTAGAATGATCAGAATTCTTGGTGATTGGATGTGGAGAAATAAGAAGAGAGGAGTGAAGAATGAAGGAAAGATGACCTGTTTGGTGGTGGATTAGCACTATCTGGACAGAGAGTTGCATTATTTGGATTTGAGCTGAGAATAGAGGTATAGACTAATGATGTCATTTGGGAGTAGTGAGCAACATATAGATTGGAGCCATGAAAGTGAGTTGTGATTGTACAGTGTGTACAGCGAGAAGGAAGTCTAGATGAATCTGTGACGACCAACATTTAAGGGCCAGGTAAATGAAGAAGAGTATGTAAAGGGTTTAAGAAAAAACAACCAAGGACGGGGGGTTGATAGAGTGCTTCCCTGGCATGTGAAAAGCTCTGTTTTCAGTCCTCAGTACCACCAAAACCAGAACACACAAACAAAACAACCAAAGGGTAGGAAGAAGAACAGAGAGCATGATGTTGCAGAACTCAGAAGAAATTTTTATTGAGGAGAAAATGGACACCACCATCAAATACTGCCAAAGGTCAAGTAAAATATAGACCAAGAAGTATCTATTGATTTTGGGCAAGGAAGCTGTAATAGTAACTTTGGCAAAAGCCATGTCTCTGAAGTGTGGTGTGGATATTGAGAAGTGAAAGGATGAACATACTAAGTACAGGTTACTATTTCAGCTCAGCTATCAAGGGGAAGAGAAATGGAAAGCCATAGTTAGACACAGATTTGGTACCAAGGAAGGACCTTCTTAGGTTAGAGAGATTTGAACATGTTTAATCTCTAGAGGAAAGAATAGGTAGAGAAAGAGAAAGTTGAAGATATTTTAAAAAAATCTAAAATGTGGGTTTTGTCAGATGTGTTGCAAGGGAATACTGTAATAATGAGGTATTAATATTTTTGAGAGGGGGTGTCCTACTATCCTGCTGTGTTGTTTAGGCTGGTTTCAAATCCCTGGGCTCAAGTAATCCTCCGGCCTCACCTTCCCTAGTGGCTGGGACGATGTACATGTGCCACCATGGTGGTCTCTGAATCATGGACGCTTAACTGGGTTGAGAAGGAGAGAGGAGGCAGGTTGGCTGACTGGGCCTGGAGGTCCTTTTGAGATGAAGAATCACCAAAGCATGATGTATATAGATATAAAGATATTGTCTTGTTCTTGACTTTTTCTGTTTACCAATATATCTTAGAAATCATCCCTTACAAGTTCATAGAGTTCTTCCTTATCTTTTATATGTGTGGTAAACTCCTGTGTAGCAATATTTATTCAATGAATTTTCCAACTGTGAGACTTAGAATTGTTTATAATAGTTTATAATTACAGCAATACCACAGTGAATAATCTTGAATGTATGTTATTTTAGTATTGCTGGAGATGTATCTTTTTTTTTTTTTTTTTTTTTTGAACCGGGGACTGAACCCAGGGGCACTCCACCACTGAGCCACATCCCCAGCCCTATTTTGTATTTTATTTAGAGTCAGGGTCTCACTGAGTTGCTAAGGGCCTCGCTAAGTTGCTGAGGCTGGCTTTGAACTCCCGATCCTCCTGACTCAGCCTCCCAAGTCACTTGGATTACAGGCGTGCGCCACCATGCCTGGCTGGAGATGTATCTTTTTTTTTTTGAACCGGGGATTGAACTCAGGGACACTCGGCCACTGAGCCACATCCCCAGCCCTATTTTGTATTTTATTTAGAGACAGGGTCTCACTGAGTTGCTAAGGGCCTTGCTAAGTTGCTGAGGCTCACTTTGAACTCGCGATCCTCCTGGCTCAGCCTCCCAAGTCGCTTGGATTACAGGCATGCGCCACCACGCCCGGCTTGGAGATGTATCTTTAGGGTAAAAAACTAGAAGTGGAATTCTGGTCAGAAGGTAAATATGTGTGTTTGTTAGATATTGCCAAATTTCCCATCATGGGAGTTGCACAATTCGCCTTCTCACCAGCAAGACATTAGAGTGCCTGTTTTCCATCACTTACCAATAGACTGTGTGGTTAAGCTTTTGACTTTTTTCTTAACATTCCGACAGGTGAAAAAATAGTATCTCAGCATAAGAAAAATGTTATCTCAGAGTAAGTTATATTTCTTTTATGAATGAAGTCGACTATACATTTCATATGTTTGAGGACTGTTTAATATAATTTTTGCCAATTTTTGTGTAACAAAGGAGAGAATAAGAATTGACATATGTTTCTGCGTATTTTTTGGAACACAGAAGTACAGGGTGGATAAGCAGAAACTAATGAAATTGGTTACCTGCGGGAGAAGAGGTGACAATGGGGGAAAGATAGAAAAAGGAAAGTAATCCTTCTCTGGACTTTTTTATAATTTTTGTTTTAAGAAATATGTTGAGATTTTACATATTCAGAAGGTAAGATTGAATCAAGAAAGATTAGAAAGTGGATGCCAACTAACTCAAGTCATTTTGGGGGGTGGCACGGTACTGGAACCCAGAGGAACTTTATGACTGAGCTACATACCCAATCTTTTTATTTTATTTTTTATTTTGAGAGAGGGTTTCACTGAGTTCCTGAAGGTCTCTTTCAATTGCTAAAGCTAGCCTTGAACTTGGAATCCTCCTACCACAGCCTCCTAAGTCACTGGGATTTCAGTGAACTTCAAAGAAATCTTTTTCTTTTTTTAAACCAGGTACTGAACCTGGGGGCAGCTCTACCACTGAGCTGCATCTCTAACCCTTTAAATTTTTAAAAATTTTGTGACAGTGTCTTACTAAGTTGCCGAGGCTCGTCTCAAACTTGGAATCCTCCTACCTCAGCCTCCTGAGTCTCTGGGATTACAGGTGTGTGCCACCATGCTCAACTTGAACTTCAAAGAAATCCTGAATTATACTTTGTAAATTTGTTATTGGTGGTGGTATTGCTATAGCAAGCCTATAACTATTTTGTATGTGTAGTTGTAGAATTGGATGAATTAATAAATATAACAGTGTTTGGAGAGCCAAAATTATCACTGTGACAAAAGGGATATTTGAATAGGGAATAGGGAAATGCAAAGAACTCTGAAGTATTGGATTGATTATTAGCAGTATCAATGTGAACTCATGATTTTTAAAATATTTATGTAAAGTGTGTGTGTGTGTGTGTGTGTGTGTGTGTGTGTGTATTTCCAACTTTTGTCCATTGAAAGGATCCAGAGGCATTATACCTCAGTAGTTACTGTTTAATAAGCTGGGTCTACTGGCACATGCCTATAATCCCAGCAACTCACGAGACTGAGACAAGAGGATCACAAAGTTTGAGGCCAGCCTCAGTAGCTCAGAAGTATACTTTCTCAAAATAAAAAGGGATAGGGATGTAACTCAATGGTAAAGCACCCCTGGGTTCAATTCCCAGTGTTTCATAAACAAACAAATAAATAAATAAATAAATAGTTACTATTTTAAAAATACCATTCCTTACTGCAAGGAATCAGGAATCCTTGGAGAAATAATTGGCTGGGACAGAGAAAGACTATGGTGAACCTATGACATTTTATGCTGAAAAGTAAAAAAATACATTAAAAATGATAGGAATATAGTGTAAGGACATAGGAGTTAGTCTGCAGGCCATGCTATTGGCCAAATCTTGAACAATTTTAGTATGGGGATGAATCATGAGAGTAATAAATTAAAACCCATCAAGTAAAAAAAGTCTCAGTTTACACTGATGGGGGTGTAGTTCATTCTAATAGAATGACAACCATTAAATAAACAAATGATAGAATTAGAAAATCACTGTATTATAACCATCACACTAATAAATGATTGAGGCAGGAATAATCAATGAGTGATTGATTATTGTGTGAATAATCAATTCATTGTGTGAAAATTTGATGAAGGACAAGATATTTGCACAATGTAAAGTATTTTCTTACAGATAACAAAAGGAAAAATAGTGACATTATAGTGGATAAACCTGGTGGGTACCACTTTAGCCAGGACAAATTCCAATATATGCCACCTGATATTAAGCCATGAGGACACAAAATCATTGAGGTAGTATTTCTGTCAAAATGCATTAGCTATATCTAATGAGGAAATAGACAAATCCAAACTAACCAGAAGAACTGATTTATTCTTCAAAAATGTCAATGTCATTAACAAAGAAATGCTGAGGAGCTATTCTAAGGTAAAAGACCAAAGAGTAAGTGAAAGCTAAATGTAGTGTGTGCTTCCGAGTTGGATCTTGGGCCAGAAAAATAAAGAGGATATTTTTGGGACAGTGGTCAAAATCTGAATATGGATTACAATTAGATATTGGTATTGTGTTAGTGTCATTTTCTATTTTGATAACTCCATATAAATAAAAGAACAACTATGTTCTTAGAAAATACTTGGTGCAGTTAAGTGGAGAGAGTCTTACAGTCTGCACGTTATTATCCAGTGGTTCAGGAAGAAAGTGCTTGCACTTGTGAGTGTGGTGGGGTGAGTATAGAGAGAAAGCAGGGATAAAGGGAGAGAAAGTGTGGCAAGAATGCATGGGTGTTCTTGTACTACTCTTGAAACTTTTTATACTTTTGAAATTGTTTCAGAATAGCAAGTTAAAAATGTTCATTGAGAAGATACAGAGGACTGTTAGAGTACCAATCAAATAAGAGCCAGAAGGGAAGTTGACATTAGAGAATTTAATGTTAATTAGAATTAATTCTAAGAAGTTCTGTTATGTAAAACCAAATCACTTTTCTTTTTTCCTTGGACATCTTTGCAGAAAATTCCCCAAGTCCCTTTTAGTTATGTGTGTTAGGTCATCTTGGCTCGGTGAATTTTATTGTCCTACCTAGACAGGAGCCAAATATCTGGACTTTTCTGCAGTCCTCCTTTGGGGGGGACTTGCTTTCATTTTTGGTTGTATTACCAAAATTTTCCTTTTTCACATTGGAGTTTGTGACACACTTTGATCCCTCCTATTTCATTCATCTATGGGATTAATTCTTGACATAGGGTTAGATACATGGTATAGAAGAGAGGAGAGAAAACTCATTTTACAAACGAGAATAAAACTGAATATCTTTGAGGCCAAATGAGTGTGGAAATAAGATGAATGAGATTTATATCAGGCCTATCTTACTCCAGATTTCATATTCTTCCCACCTCATCATTGTATCTCCTTTTTAAAGGGGCTTACTAAATAGTTCTCTGCTTGGTGGATTTATTCTCTTGCCTTATTAGTTTTCTTAGTATTACCCTTAAACAAGTTACATATATTATACAAGTCATCCCTTGGTATCCTTGGGGGATTATTTCAGGACTTCCTACAGATACTGAATCTTCAGATACTCAAGTCTCTTATATAAAATAGTGTGGTATTGCATGTAACTTATGCATGTACTCAAATACTTAAATCATCTCTAGATTACTCAAAATTCCTAACAAAATGTAAATTTTATGTATTTACATAACATAGTAATTGTTATATTGTTTCAGGAATAAGTATAAGAAAAAAACCTGTACATGTTTAGTACAGATGCAGCTGTCATAGTTCTGCTTTTGATCCACGACTGGTTGAATCCATAGATATGGAATCCACCAATATAGGAATCCAACTATATGTATTTCACCTCTGCAATCTGGTCTTTTTGCTTTTTATTTCCATTTTTTTCTCGTATAATTTATTCATAAATTCAGGTTACAAATTTATAGAAGCAAATCATAAACTAGATCAATATGCTTTTTCAATAGAATTGGTGGAGCTGTTCCATGGGCATAGTGCAACCTGATTCTAACCACTTGTCAGTTTTCTTTTCTTTCTTTTTTTTTTTTCTAAATCATCTTGGAGAAGTAACTGGGTACCAAGTTCATCAAATAGTCACATTCAAAGAAAAAGATGGAGAAGAGATTTGATTTCATGAGAGATTTGAAGGGATAGTAAATTATAGTGGGCCAAAGTCAGACTGCTACCTGTTTGCTTATTTTGTATTTTATTTAAGTGTACACTTCAGTGGTTTTTAAGTATATTCACCAAGTCATGCAATCATTAGTGCTTGCTAACTCCACATTTTCATCATCCCCAAAATGAACCTCTTACCCATATTAGCAGTCATTCATTCCCCTTGTCCCATCCCCAGTGGCATCCCAGGAACCACTAATCTATTTTCTATCACAATAGATTCTCCTATTCTTGACATTTCATATAAATAGAATCAGATAGTATGTGGCTTTTTTGTGTCTGACTTTTTACACTTAGCATAATGTTTTAGAGGTTCATCCATGTTGTAACCTAAATCAATACTTTGTTCCTTTTTATGGCCAAATAACATTGCATTGTTACACTTACCATATTTTGTCTGTTCATTTATTAGTTGACAGACATTTAGATTGTTTCTACTTTTGGGTTATTATGAATAATGCTGCTGTAAAAATTCATGTGCAGGGCTGGAGTTGTGGTTCAGTGGTAGAGCGCTTGCCTGGCTTGTGTGAGGCCCTGAGTTTGATACCAGCACCACATATAAATAAATAAAATTAAACAAAAGATCCATTGACTATATAAAATATATGTATATATTTTAAATATTTTTAGTTGTAGATGAACACAATACCTTTATTTTGATTGTTTAGTTGTTTTGTTTTGTTTTGTTTTGTTTTGTTTTGTTTTTGTGGTGCTAGGGATTGAACCCAGTGCCTCATGCATGCTAGGCAAGCACTCTACCATTGAGCCACAACCCCAGCCCTAAAAAATATATATTTTTAAAAATATTTTAATATATATATATTTTTATGTGCAAGTTTTATGTAAATGTGTTATTTTCAGTTCTCTTCAGTATGTCCCTAAGGATGGAATTGCTGAGTTATATGTAACTAAATGTTTAACGTTTTGAGCATTTGCCAGCTTTTCTTTCAATGCTGGTGATTGAGCCAGGGGCATTCTACCACCAAACTACATCCCAACCCTTGTTTTTTATTTTCTTATTTTGAGACAGGGTCTCACTGAGTTGTCTAGCTAGCCTCAAACTTTCAGTCCTCCTGCCTCAGTTCCAAATTGATGGGATTATAGATGCAAGCCACCATACCCAGCTGCCAAACTGCTTCCCACAGTGGCACCACCATTTTACACTCCTAACTGAAATGTATAATAGTTCCAATTTCTCTACATCCTCACCAACACTTCTTTTTTTTTTTTTTTTTTCTTCTTGCACTGGGAATTGAAACCAGGGGTGCTTTACCACTGAGCTATATCCCTAGCCCTTTTTATTTTTGAGACAAGGTCTTGCTAAGTTACTTAGGGCCTCACTAAGTTGCTGAGGCTGGCCTTGAACTTGCAATCCTCTTGCCTCAACATCCCAAGTCATGGAATTACAGGCATGTGCCACTGTATCCACCATCAACAGTTCTTATTATCCATCTTTTTGATTATAGCTATCCTAGGAGGAATAAAGTAGTATCTAATTGTAGTTTTGATTTTCATTTCCCTAATAACCAATGATGTTGACAGTTCTTTTCATGTGCTTATTGGCCATATTGGTTTATTTTCTATGGGTAAATGTATTCAGATTCTTTGTCCATTTTATAATTGGATTATTTGTCTCTCTTTTTTTTTTTTTTTTTTTTAATTGGAACCAGGGATTGAACTCAGGGACACTCGGCCACATAGCCACATCCCCAGCCCTATTTTGTATTTTATTTAGAGACAGGGTCTCACTGAGTTGCTTAGGGTCTCGCTAAGTTGCTGAGGCTGGCTTTGAACTCGTGATCCTCCTGACTCAGCCTCCCAAGTCGCTTGGATTACAGGTGTGTGCCACCACGCCTGGCGGATTATTTGTCTTTTTATTGATGAGTCATAAGTGTTTTTTGTATATGTGATTTGAAAATTTTTTCTGTGTTGTCTTCTTTCTTTCTTTTTTATTTTTATTTTTCTAGTAGTAGGGATCAAACTCAGGAGCTATATCCTGAGCCCTCTCTTTTTTAAAAGTTTTATTTGGAGATAGGTTCTCACTAGCTTTCCCAGGATGGCCTTGAACTTGCGATCCTTTCTTGATAGTGCCTTTTATGCACAAAAGTTTTAACTTCAATGAAATCAAATTTAATTTTTTCTTTTGTCACTCCTGCTTTTGGTGTTGCATCTGAGATACCATTGCTATGCCGGGTGTGGTGGCATATGTCTATAATCCCAGCTACTTGGGAGGCCAAGGCAAGAGGATTGCAAGTTTAAAACCAGCTTGGGCAATTCAGTGAGACCCTGAACAAAATAAAAAACAAAAAGATATAGCTCAGTGGTAGACCTCTCTTGGGTTCAATCCCTAATACCATACCCATACAAGCAAAGACTATCCCCCCGCATTGAATTGTTTTGAACTTTTATAATAAATCAAGTGACCATAAGTGTATGGGATTCTTTTATTAGCAGTCAACTGTATTCCATTGATCTAAATGTCTATCCTTATTCCAGTACTACTTTGTAGCATGTTCTGAAATTGGGAAGTATCAATCTTCCAACTTTGTTCTTTTTCAAGATTTTTTTTTTTTTTTTTTTTTGGTTATTCTGGGTCCTTTGAATTTCCATATAAATTTAAAGTCTACTGCCACCTGTTTTTATAAATAAAGTTTTATTGGAACACAGCCACACTCATTCATTTATGTATTGTCTGTCTGCTTTAGTGATTCAATGGGAGAATTGAGTAGTTCAGACACAGACCATATGGTGTGCAGAGCCTAAAATATCTACTATCTGGCCCTTTAACAGAAAAAGTTGTCAACCCCTACTTTAGATAATGGAACAAACACATGCTTCGAAGCACTGGAGGACCATTCATTCTAGACATGCCATTCATTAATTCACTCATACCTTCAGACAAATCTCAAGTGCCCACTATGTGCCAGAAATGTTCTAGACATTGGGAGATGAATATAGCAGCAAGTAAGTCCAACACTGTTCCTGGCCTCTGCAGGCTCCTTGCCATGGCCTAGAACACTCCCTTAAATTCTGGTCTCTGACCGGGCGTGGTGGCACACGCCTGTAATCCCAGCACTTGGAAGGCTGAGGCAGGAGGTTCGCGAGTTCAAAGCCAGCCTCAGCAACTTAGCGAGGCCCTAAGCAACTCAGTGAGACCCTGTCTCTAAATAAAATACAAAATAGGGCTGGGATGTGACTCAGTGGGGGAATGCCCCTGGGTTCAATCCCCAGTACCAAAAAAAAAAAAAAAATTCTGGTCTCTGTTTACTGCCCTGAGTCCATTTTATTCATCTTACTCTGTCTCTTTCATCTCTATGCCCTGGCCACTTCTGTTTTCATTCTGTTTCTACAGCATTCCAAGCCTCTTCCTACCTCTGTGCTTACTCTTCCTTACACATGGGATTCTTTGCCTTGAGATCTTTTTGTATCTCGCTCCTTGTCAACATTCAGATTTCTTCTCAAGTATCACTTCCTCGAGAGGCTGTCCCTGACTACAGTACATCTAAAGCATGTCCTGACCACCAAGTTTTATGTTCTTCGGACTCATCTGACTGACCCTTGTTTATTTTTCCTCTCCCACCCCACTAGACTTTTCTGCCTTTTTTACCACAGTAGCTTTTGCATGTGTAAGATGCCTAGTATATAGTAGGTGCTCAGAAAACTCTTCAAAAATTGAATAAGTAAAGAGAACCTTCAGAGACGGAAGATATAGGTTCAGTTTAAGGAAAAACTTTCTAGTGTGAATTATTATTGTTGCCTTGCCCACTGTAGTTATGGATACTTGGACTTTTAGCTAAATATATTCAAGTTGAAATATATTTTAAATCACTCTTTTTCATGACTTCTAGAAGAAGTAACCTAAATGTACAACACTAAGGGAGAGATGAATGCATAGAGTTTAACCTTTGACATGGATGTTCAATAGCCATTTGAAGTGATGCTTAGGAGGAGAAAGCTAATGTTACAGGTTGGGAGATGAGGGTGAGAAAACAAAGTCTCAGTGGCTTTGTGGGGGCAGGAGGTATGTGGGTCTGACTCAGTTGAGTCTCCCTGAGCCAGTCAATGCTGGCCTATAACACGCATTTAAGTTTTAAGAGAGGAAGCTCTGAATACAAAAGAGGCAACGTGACGTCATGGTTAAAAGTCAGGCTCTGGAATTTTGTCAGACATGGGTTCACATTCTAGATGAGCCAGGTTCATTACACTTTTTCTTCATCTGAACTGTGCGTGAGGACAGTAACAGTGTTTTCCTCATCTGAGACATTCCCCCAGTCCCCCTTTTCAGTCACCTTCCTACCTCAGAGCATCCACTTTCTGGCTTCTCTGTCCATGGATTAGTTTTGCCTGTCCTTGTACTTTATGTAAATGAAATTTTATAGTCTTATTCTTTTATATCTGGCTTCTTTTGCTATACATAACGATTGTTGTTTCACGAATGTTGCATGTATTTCGTTCATTGCTTTTTATCACCGTATGGCTATACCATAGTTTATGTATCCATTGTCCTGTTGTTGTTGGGTTATTTCTAATTTGGGCTTTTAAAAATAAAGCATCTATAAATATCCTCATGACAGTTTTTGTATGGACAAATTTTTCATTTCTCTCAAATACCTACCATAGACTTGCTGAGCCATAGGGTAGATGTAGGCCTAGCTTATAAGAAATTACCAAACATTTCTCTAAGGCTCTAAGGTGATGGTAGCAATAAGACTTTTTTTTTTTTTGACCCTGTCTCAAAATAAAAAAAATTTTTAAAAAGGCTGAAGACACACGTCAATGGTGGAGCGCCCCTGGGTTCAATCCCCAATATGGACCCCCCAAAAAAGTTTATTTTTCTCACTGATGTTAGGAAATAAACCCAGGGCTTCTCTGGGTTCACCTGTAATCCCAGCTGCTTAGGAGGCTGAGGCAGGAGGATCATGAGTTCAAAACCAGCCTAAGCAACTTAGTGAGACCCTGTCTCTAAATAAAATTTAAAAGGGCTTGGTGATATTGTCAGTAGTTAAGTGCCCCTGAGTTCAATCCTCAGTACCAAAAAATAAAATAAATAAAAATAAATAAACCCAGGGCTTTGTGTGCACTGGGCAAGCTCTCTACCTCTGAGCTGTATCCTCAGCCTTTATTTTTGTTATTCACTCTTAATCTCTGGTGTGTCATAAGCACATTTTCTCCTATTCTTCTACGCAAGTGTAGATTGATACCTGTAGCCAAGTTTCTCAAGGCCTATTCCTATTTCTCAAGGCCAAGGTAACTCCTCTTAAATACTCTGTTCCTTGAAGGATAGGTTCCAAAATGTGTGTTCTAACTTGTAAAAACCTTTATTAATATTTATTAATATTTTTAGTAGTTACTTTGTATTTTTGTAATGGTTTGAAATTTCTTTCTATACTTATTCCAATTTACCTGCCTCTGAGCTTTTTAAGCATGTAAAGATGAATCCTAAGTATAATATTTGTCTACTATAGCCCCTGTCTTGTGCACTTTGGATGGGCTACTAATTCGAGGACAAATACAGTCATTCTGGTTTTTTGGTGGTATTTTTATTTGTTTGTTTGGTTTTAGTTTGCTTTTTTTTGGTACCAGGGATTGTACTCAGTGATGCTTAACCACTGAGCCACTGAACCACATCTCTAGCCCTTTTTATTTTTTATTTTGATATAGGGTTCACTAAGTTGCTTAGGCCTTCCTAAGTTGCTGAGGCTGCCTCAAACTCACAATCCTCCTGTCTTGGCCTCCTGAATCACTGGGATTACGCCAGATGCGCGCCACCATACCTGGCTCTCAAATATAGTCATTCTGGAAGCATTAATGCAGTCTCCTTACCTGAGAGCCTGAACTCCTGATTCAAAAATCCATCAAGTTGGATTAGGCAGCCTGCCTATCCTCTCTGAACATTGATTTTTTTATTCCTGATATGAGTAATCAAGAACGGTCTCTTAAATGAGGTGATGGATGTAGAGTGGTGTTAGCTTCATGTTGCTACCCTAACAAACTTAGTGGCTTCAAACAATAAAAGTTTATTATCTTACAGTTCTATAGATCAGAAGTCTGATACAGATCCTACCATGCTAAATCAAGGGGTTGGCAGTGCTGTGTTTCTTCTGCAGGCTGTAGAGTAGAATTCATTTTCTTGCTATTCCCAGCTTCTAGAGACTGCTGCATTTCTTGGCTCCTGTCCCTCTTCCTCTGACTTCAGAGTCAGCAACAGTGGGTACAGTCCCTTTCACACCTTCATTTCTCTAGGTCTCTGCAGCCAAGAAACCTCTGATTTTAAGGAATTCATGTGATTAGGTTGGGTTCACCTGAATAATCCAGTATTTTCTCTCCTATCTCATGGCCCTTAATAATTGACTCCATGGCACAGTGGATAGTATATTGGACTTTCAGCCAAAACTGCAGTCTCCATTCAAGGCCCTTAACCTTAATCACATCTGCAGAGTCCCTTTTGCCACCTAAATAACATATTCAAAGGTTTTAGAGAGTTAGGATGTGGATGTGGATGCTTGTAGGGGGCCATTATTCTGCTTGCCACAAGTACTCAGTTTAGCACTATGCCTAGCTCTTTGTAAACCCTCAGTAAGTGGCAGTCATTCAAGACCCTTGGTGCTCTGTGAGATTCCAAGGTGAAGCTGTGACCCCTTGGCACAAGTAATTTACAGTCAGCTGGGTAAATGAAAGAGCTAAGGACAGAAATAATTCTGACCCAGAATGACCTGAGATGTGATGTGTGGGGTTTCACCTAAGTGTCATGGGAAGGCTAAAGGCCTCAGGTCAGCAAATGATCTGGCAAGTTTGAGCAGAGATGTTTCAATCACGTACACAAGTGGAGAACCTGTGAGGAAATGGGTTTCAATCCAGATGAGAATATTTACAAGGCAAGGAGTAAGAGGGAAGGAGAAGGCAGAGGAAGAGCCTTTTTTGACTGGACAGCTGGAAGATTAGACTTGTCCATATCTTTCAATTTTTCCCACTAGTCCCACTAACTGGACTCACTGAGTCAGTAAGGCAACAGATTCATGCCAGGCACTGTGCCTGGCCTTGGGGATTCAGTAAACATAATCCACAAAGCCTGCTTTCTCAGGGCTGGTGGAAGAAAACAATCATATCAACACTGAGCCATAATGCAGTATGACATTAGGAGCCCCTGGGAACGTACTTTCTCCCTCCAAAATTCACAGGACAAAGAAGAAACTACCTGTAAACTGAGACCTGAAAAATGAGTTGGTTAGGATGCTTTGGGTTACAACTCAAATTACCTTAAAAAATAATGAACTGATTAACTCACTTAACTGGAAGGGCAGGAGTAAGTCAGTGTCAGGGTTGGTTACTCTGATTGGTCTCACTCCGTTTTTTAATGATCCGTTGGCTAAGCTTTCGTTGCATGTTTATTTCACTCTCAAGCTACTTTCCCTCATGATAGCAAAATGTGTGCCGCAGGTCCAGGTGTCATGTCAGTATCCCCAACATTCAGAGGAAGACAGACATCTTTACCATAGACTGTCACCTTAAAATGAAAAAACTCCATTTCAAGAGGTTCCCAGCACCTGTTCCCCATTGTGTCCAATAGGGGTCACAGGTTAATTTCAGAGCCAATCCCTGTGGCCAAGTGTCTGCCATATCCTATTTGGTTTAGGCCTAAGTTCCTGAACCCATTACTGTGGCAAGAACAATGAGTTTTGTGCTTCCTGAAACATCTGATTGAGGCAGGGAGATAATAATGAAATGTAAATCTGGATGCTCTTAGGAAAGAAGGAAGGTGAAGAAACAGAAAGAACAGTATGTAGGAATGCCTAATGACTTGTTCTCTCCCACCATGTGAGGCTCAGTGTATCTTCTGCTTATTCATGGATACTCTGTCCTCATAACCCTAACCTTGCCATTATTTCGTTCCCTGCATGCTTTCAACTTCAGCATCTCTTTGCATTTCTCAGTTCAAATCCCCGAGATCAAGACTCTAGCCCAGTTTACTTTACTGCACCAGACTTCAAAAGACTACAGACGTTGTTTGGTATACTGTCATGCCCAGTGTCCAAATAGTACCTGGCTTGCAGTACATACTTGATATATATAAGTAAACAATGATAAATTATTCTTCTAGTTATTTGGCTGCCCTTGGGTCAGATGCTCCTTTGAGCAAATTTTCTTGGCTGAGGGACTGTCCCTTGGAGGGACCATTGACATTCCTTCTAGTGGTAGAAGCAGAAATATTTTGGATCTCACTTCTACTTCTTACTGCTATCTGAACATTAGTTGACTTTTCTACAAAATGGGATCAATGAAACCTGCCCTTCATAACTCAAAGGTTCCCAGTGTCAAGTGAGATTGTGAATATAAAAGTGGCATATACTGCAGTATGCCAAGCAGTTTAGTCAATTCTGGCCACCCACATTCTATGGAAAACACTGAAGATGGGAAGACCAGTTTATGCTGAGAGCGTAGCTCAGTGGTAAAACCCTTGCCTAGCATGTGTGAGGCCTTGGTTCAATCCCCAATATCACAAAAAAAGCAAAACAAAACAAAAAGAAAGGCAAGTTTTTCTGCTCACTTCCACTTCTCCCCAGGTGAATCTCTAACTGGCTCTCTTCTTGTCCCTTGCCATTTGCCTCCCCAGGGTCACTCAGGATGTGTCAACTGTCTGGAGTGGAATGAGAAAGGAGAGTAAGTATGAGCTAGGGAGTTCTGAAAAGGGGTAAAGAAGCTGAGAGAAGGGGCTTCCTTCCTTTGAGTGAATCTAAGTGAAAAAAAAAACTACTCTCTTCTTATGTTTAGCCCATAACTTTCAACATGGTTAAACCATTAATCCCAGTTAGATGGAAAGGTGGGTAAACATCCAAACCCTGTTTTGTTTCTTTTGGGGTTTTTTTGGGGGGAGTGTATTTTTGTTTTTTGTTTTTGTTTTTGTTTTAACTAGTCAGTGTATTCAAGGATAATGGAAAATTCTTAGTTCTTTGGGGCCCAATTCCTTATCAGCTGGGAATGTGGGAGAGGGAGCCTGGGCATTTGAGGAGAGGTCAAAGCCCCTCATTCTGCTTGCAGCTTGCTGGCCTCTGGTTCCGACGACCAGCACACAATTGTGTGGGACCCGCTGCACCACAAGAAGCTGCTCTCCATGCACACAGGACACACTGCAAATATCTTCTCTGTCAAGGTGAGCCAGACAAGCCAGAGAGCAAGTGATAGGGTGATGGACTGTGGGCATGGTCATGTTGGCATGTGTGGGCCCCACCAGGGTCACAGACACCCCACCATGGTCTGAGCTTTTGATGGTGATGCCTGAAGCCTCATCTCTTTTCCTATGCCCTTCTTTGTCTTTTAGAGCCAAGAATCCAACTCAAAATGGATTTATAATTATGTGAGCTTTGAGTGTGGGGGGATGATTCTGAGCTTGAACAATTTTTTACAAAGGAAGTAGTAATTGATGTTACCATTCAATTAAATAATTGATTTTTTTAAAAAGAGCCTAGGCGTGGTGGTACATGCCTGTAATCCCACCACTTGGGAGGCTGAGGCAGAAGGATCGCAGATTCACAGAATCCTTGGGCAACTTAGTGAAATCCATCCCAAAGTAAAATTTTTTAAAAGGCTGGGAATGTAGTTCCGTGGCAGAGCAATTGCCTAGCTAGCTCAAGGCCCTGGGTTCAGTCCCCAGTGTGTATGCGCGCGCACACACACACGCACACGCACACAAAAGTGACCAGATGCCTGAAAAGACAGTAAATTAGGGAAGTCAACACCTACTTATTTCCTAGATACCTGAACCATAACATAGATTTAAAAACACAAAATATATTTCTTTCGTTAAATTTTGCTCTTTCACAAGCTTCAGTTCTCATCTCCTGTTCCAGGGGCCAGTTCCAGATGAATTTGTTTTAGAGACATAGCAATGACAGTTCACTTTTTCCATGACCAACAGAGACTTCTTTCTGCCCCTGCAAAGTTTTAGTTTGTGCATTCAAACTTGGGGAAGGGCACCTAGCTATCAATTTTACATCATGGAGCACAAAATGTTGAGTTCTTAATATACCCTCATGGTAAGACTTTAGGCAAGCCACTTACACATAGCCCATCAGCCTCTTCTTCTGTTTAAAAAGAAAGAAAAATGTAGAAATGGATTCTGTCTTGGGGTAGTCAAAACCCTAGATATATTTACAGTATTTCACCCATGCCCTCCCCCTAGTGGCAACTACAGTATATGACGTTTAGTAGCAGCCGTAGGCCCATAGCCATGGCCTGGGCTTTCAAGTTTAAACTACTGTTTGTCCCTAAAGATGATTGAATTCTGTCTGTTTCATCTATCCCTGTCTAATGTGCCAGTGGAGAAGCATATATGGAAAAGTGGATTGTTGCTCTTCTATAAACATTTAAAGCTAAGTGGAACTGCAGCTATTAAATGCAGAATGATGCCCCCACTCACAGTACCACCACTCAGCCTTAGTATGGGTTGGGAAGAACTTTTAAGTTCAAAAACAAAAAAAGTAGTTGGGTGTGGTGGTACATGCCCATAATTGCAGCTACTTGGGAAATTGGAGGATCACAAATTCCAGGCAACCTGAACAACTTAGTGAAACCCCGTCTCAAAATTTAAAAAAAATTTTAAAAACGTTTGTGATGCAGCTTAATGGCAGAGCACTTGCCTAGCATGTGTGAGGCTCTGGATTCAATCCCCAATTCTGAAAAAGGAAGTTCAATCTTTTGAACTCAAAAGAAGTTAGGCGACTCTAAGTAACTCAAAGTTAGGTGATAAAATGGCCTACTTTTATTCCCCTTATTTGAAGCAGTGTTTGTGACTCTCTTGATCTTGCCAGATGTCATCTAGAGTATGGTATTCTTGACTTCATCATTATAGTTGGGCTCTCGTTTTGTTTTGTTTTGTTTTGTTTTGTTTTGTTTGAATACCAGGGATCAAACTTATGGCTTCATGTGTGTTAGGCAAGCACTCTTCCACTGCACTACACCCCCTGCCACAGAACGCTCATTCTTAGTTACTAGAGATGGATTTCTTGGTAGTCAGCCCTTTCCCAAGGTCCTACATTTGAGGTATTTTTACTGTTTGTTATTATAAGGAGTGATGGTCTGAGCATTTCTACACGTCCCTTTTTTCTTTTCTTTTTTTTTCTTTTTTCTTTTTTTTTTGGTGGTGCTAGGGATTGAACGCAGCGCCTTGTGCTTGACAGCAAGCACTCTACGAACTGAGCTATATCCCTAGCCACACCCTGTCCCTTTTTCTTTTTAGATTACTTCCTAGAAGTGAAAGTTTTGGTCAAAAGATAGGAATAGCTTTTTGTCTTTGTTACCTATTGACAGATTATTCCCCAGGAACAGTTGAATGCCTTCCACCTTAAAATTCCCTGAAAGTTATTTTCTCCTTAGTACTAATTTATTACTTAATTCTTAGGTTATTAAATAGTCCTGATGGACTGGGGGTATAGCCCGGTGATAGAGCACATGCTTAGCATGCCTCATCATCTTCAATAAATAAATAAATAAGGCAGTATGGCATGTGGGAGTCAGACAGATGGGTATGGACACAGTCCTGCTGCGTGTTAGTACCGAAACTCAATTTTTAGACTTATTTATTTAGGTACTGGGGGTTGAACCCAGGGCCTTGCATATGCTAAGCATGTGCTCTACCACTAAGTTAAATCCCAACCCCCAAATCCGAATTTTTAATGAGCTCTTTTTAAGTATTAGTAGATAAAGTTCCTGCCTAGTATCTAGTACATGGAAAATTTTTAGAAAATTGTTATAGCTGTGATTATCATTTACTTGGGGAAGGATCAAAGGAAAAGGGTTCCTCAAGTAGTTCAGTTTGGCATAGGTCATGACCATATTGGCAAAATTAAAGTGAGTATCTTGATTTTGACCTTTAGGCCTATAGGCTGCTATTTAAAGAGTGTGTGTGTGTGTGTGTGTGTGTGTGTGTGTGTGTATGCATGTATATGTGAATTGTCTTGGATGAGATCATTTTCTTGTCTGATGTGGAGAGTTGCTGACATCCTGGCTCATCTCCTTCAATGGCCGATTTTGTCCCTACCACCTGCCAATCTCTTCTTCAATCTCTCCTGAGCAGTTCCTGCCTCATGCTGGGGACCGCATCTTGATCACAGGAGCAGCTGACTCCAAGGTGCATGTCCACGACCTGACTGTAAAGGAGACTATCCACATGTTTGGAGACCACACAAACCGGGTGAAGCGCATCGCCACAGCACCCATGTGGCCCAACACGTTCTGGAGTGCTGCTGAGGATGGGCTTATCCGGTAAGGGTCTGGGCATTGAGTGGCCTGTGCCTCCCCTGCTCCCAATGCTTCCTATCCCATCTGCTCACAGTACTTCCTTCCATAGGCCTGGTTCCTCCTTCCAGCAGAGGTCCAGCCTCATTTTTCTGCCCAAGGCAGTTGTCTGTGTACAAACTCAGATGGGACTGTGTGCTTACCCCACCTTCACCATTCTCCCTCTCTGTCCTTCCCTCTACTACTTCTAGGTCTGTGGCCTTCTCCCACCACCTCAGATGCCCAGGTCTCTGCTATCTCTGGGTGTTCATACTTGTTGTGACCTATTCCTGGATTCTCTGTCCACAGCTCTTTACATGTCTGATTCTTTGTCACCAAAGGAAATCAGCTTGAGTCACCTCTTTAGAAATATCTTGTCTGGGACTGGGGATGTAGCTCAGTTGGTAGAGTGCTTGCCTTGCAAGCACAAGACCCTAGGTTCAATCCCCAGCACTGCAAAAAAAGACAGAAAGAATCTTGCCTGACTATCCATTTAAAGTAGATAGACATTATTCTGTTTCATAACCCTTATTGCATCCTCTATAACTCTAATCACTGTCTTTAGTTACTTTATTTTTGCTTGTTGGTTTACATTTTTGTCTGTGTCTACACTTGAATAGTAAACTCTCTTAGAGCAGCTCCATGTCTTTCTTATTCTTGGTTATGTCCCTAGAACAGTGTCTGGCACATAGAGACATTTGACACATTTCTCTTGTCATTGAGCATATGCCTGGGACAGGGAGAGCCAGCAGAAATTGGAAAATACTGTCCCCTTTTCTAGCGCCCTGTATTGTCATACATTTGCCTCTACTTCCTTCATCCTAAAATGGTATTGCTTGCTTGCTTGCTTGTTTTTATTTGTTTGTTTGTTTGTTTGTTTGTGGCACTGAGGATTGAAACTAGGGCCCCTGCATGCCAGGCATGCACTGTACCACTGAGTTGCACTCCCAGTATCCCCCCACCATACCTTTTTGAGTATGGGTCTCATTATGTTGCCCAGGCTGGTCTCAAACTCCTAGACTCAAGTGATCCTCCCATCTGAGCCTCCTGAGTAAGTGGGACTACAGGTGCACACTGCAGCACTCAGCTATCCTTGCCCTTCTTTAACCCCTTTCTTCAGATGCGACATTGTAATGGTTTCATATCTCCCAACCTGCTTTAATCTGCCTCCCTTGAGTCCTATAGGACTTTGTCTCTCTTCCCTGTTACAGAAGAGAAGGCTCTAAGTTGTGTATAAGCTATAACACAGGAGTTATGAACAGGCCATTGAAGTCAGAACTGGAGTGAAATCCTACCTCTCACTCAAAGTTTGACTGGAGAAAATCACTTCACCCCTGAACCTCAGTTTTCTTATATGTAAAATGGGAATAATCACAGTATTTCCTTTGTTGATCTGAGCATTAAAATTGAGATAACATGTGTAAAACTTTAGCATGGTACTTAGGAAGCACTTGATCAGTGGCATGTGCACTTGTTTAACCTAACTGACTGACTGCCAGGGATGGCTGGTAGAAGCTGAGCATCTAGGGCATTGGGTAGGATCCTAGGGACTGAGGCAGATTCAGTCACGAAAGGTGCAATAGCAGCAGGTGAACTTAAGCTGGGCCTTCCAGAACAGAAGGGATTTGGATAATCCAGGAAAGTCTGAGTGACTTCCTCAGTATGAGTAGAGTTTATGAAGGCAGGGATGAAAGTGGCATGTTTAGGACAGAGAATCTGTAGTTGTAATTGACCCACATTTAGAAAAAATGTGAGGTTTGGTAAAAACAAACTTAAAATATTGAGGAATCTCTACAGTTTGTGGGACAGAGGACAGGAGGGTGCTATAAAACTATTTTCAAAACACTCTGTTGAGGATGGCTTAAGAAAGGCGATCAGCAAAGAGATTGTCGCAGATGTTTAGGCAAGAGGAAGGTGAGCATATGGGTGATGTCCTTCCCAGCTCTCTGAAGGTAACTGTATTATAAGCAAAAAAGTTCTCCAAGCTGGAGCAGTATGAATTTGCTGCTGGTGGTGGACATATTGGCATTACCCTCACCACGTGGCTGGGATTGTTTTTCTAGATAGCTCTTAGATGATATCCAGATTCTGTCTTTTTCTTCTTCTATATCCCCTTGTTTCTTGAAAGAAACTAGATTAGGAAGGAGCAGAACAGAATAGTCTAAATCCAGTCTTGGCAAGTCAGCCCTGTTCAACACCTAGGGACAATACTAGACACAAAGCATGTTTTCACTAAGCACTGTAATCAGTGGTAGTGCAATAGTAAGAGGAATACATCTGTAAAATAAGTACAGTAGTGTCTACCCTAAGGAGTTTCATTAAGATGAAAAAGAATGTGTGAGAAGCCTACTACAGGGGCCTGGCACACAGTGGGCACTAAGAAATGAAAGAGTGGTTTTGGCATTCTTATTATTTACATATAGGTCCAAAGCCCCCCCCCAGTCCATGCATAACAAGGACCTGCTTCCTACACAAGGACCCCTACCCCTAACTTTGTCCTCTCTCACAGCCAGTATGACCTTCGGGAAAACAGCAAGCACTCGGAGGTGCTGATTGACCTGACAGAGTACTGTGGCCAGCTGGTGGAGGCCAAGTGCCTCACGGTCAATCCCCAGGACAACAACTGCCTGGCAGTAGGGGCCAGCGGGCCCTTCGTGAGGCTCTACGACATTCGCATGATCCATAACCATAGGTATGGCTCACTCAGCCCCCTGAGGCAAGGCCTTGGGAACTAGTCATCCCTTTCCTTCATTTCCATGTCCTCTTCGTTTTTAAGTATTGTTGTTGTTTTTTTATTTTGTGATTTAAAACATCAACATATGCTTATTTTGAAAAATATGGAAAGCGTAACAAATTACCGGAAATCCTGTGGCCTGAGAGAAATCACTGTATATATTTTCTGCTAGTTATTTTACCATGATTGTACAGTTAGTTTTATACATGTAATTTCTTTGTGCATGTGTTTTATTATTTTAAAAAAATAAAGAAGAATATACTTGGCACTACCACCTTCACAGCAGTCCCAGACCTGGGTGGCTCCTGCAGCCATGGCTTTCCGTGATTTGGGGGACAGGTGCAACAATACCTGGTTTGCTTTATTTTCATTTATGAGTATGGGTGACCACTGATGTCCCTCCCACACTACATGGCTTGGAGTGGGCCTTGAGCCTTAGCTTCCACATCTGTAAAATGGGGGACATGAGGTGGCTTTGCGGATCCAGACAGTTTACACGACCTCCTTGATAATGCACTGTAATGTCTGTCCACATCTGGCTGGTAGATGAACTTCGGAGTCACTTAGATAAGGAAGAAAGGTGCCTGCTTTATTTCTCATGGAGCCAAACTTAGGCATCCTTTAGGAGATCTGGTCTGTCTAGCCAGGGCCAGTGCCAGAATTTCTTGTTCTTTTTTGGTTGTTTTATTTTTTTTTTATTTGGGGGGAGGGGTATTTTTGTTGTTCTTGTTATTGTTTTTAGAGTTTTAGCGTATCTTGTTTTTCTTCCCACCAGAAAGAGCATGAAGCAGAGCCCATCAGCAGGTGTACACACCTTCTGTGACCGGCAGAAGCCCCTTCCAGATGGTGCAGCCCAGTATTACGTAGCAGGTAGGGCTCAGCTTGGCTCTGGCCCCAGGCTCTTGGCTGGATACTCTCTCTGGAGCAGTGCAGGCATCAACATGCCATTCTGGTCAAGAGCAAGGGTTTTAGAGTCAGACACATCTTTAATCCTGGTTTTCATGCTAAACTTGAGCAAATTACTTTAACCTTAATGAGTTTCTATAAAATGGGGTTGTAGTATATGAGATAAAGCATATAAAGCAGCCAGCCCAGTGCTGATCATAGGGCTCAAAATTTGTAGCTCTTCTGTGATGATGTTGGGTGCTAAGGTTTTCCATTTAGCTATCTTCACACAATCTCCTGCCCCTTTGAGGGAGACTAGGAGCCTTACTCTAGGGTAACGGGGCTCTTTCCTCCAGGTCACCTGCCAGTGAAGCTGCCTGATTATAATAACCGTCTGAGAGTGCTGGTTGCCACCTACGTGACCTTTAGCCCCAATGGCACAGAGCTGCTAGTCAACATGGGAGGGGAACAGGTAAGTTAACTGCCTCATGTCACTACCCCATCACCATCCCATATCCAGCAAACCAGGCCTGTGTACCTTACCCCCACCACCCTGAGGTAGACAGAAGTAACAGCCTCATTGTAAATGACATGACTGTGCAATGTGGGAGGGATGTGGCATCATCAGGATGCTGAGAGAGGTATCCCAGGCTGGTCTCTTTCTGTGTCTTTCTCTCTTTCTATTTTCTTTTTCTTTCTTGTTTCTTTTTTTTTTTTTTTTTGAACCAGGGATTGAACTCAGGGACACTCGGCCACTGAGCCACATCCCCAGCCCTATTTTGTATTTTATTTAGAGACAGGGTCTCACTGAGTTGCTAAGGGCCTCGCTAAGTTGCTGAGGCTGGCTTTGAACTCGTGATCCTCCTGCCTCAGCCTCCCAAGTTGCTTGGATTACAGGCGTGCGCCACCACACCCGGCTTTTCTTTTCTTATTGCAGTACTGGGGATTGAACCCAGGGGTGTTCTGCCACTGAGCTACATCCCCAGCCCTTTTTATTTTTTATTTTGAGACAGGTTCTCGCTAAATTGCCCAGGCTGGGCAACCTATGATCCTACTGCCTCAGCCTCCTGAGTCACTGAGATGACAGATGTGCATCACTTCACCTGGCTTTTTATTTTATTTATTTTTATTTATTTTTTATTTTTTGGAACCGGGGATTGAACTCAGGGGCACTTGACCTCTGACCCACATCCCTAGCCCTATTTTGTATTTTTTTATTTAGAGACAGGGTCTCACTGAGTTGCTTAGGGCCTCGCTAAGTTGCTGAGGCTGGCTTTGAACTCGCGATCCTCCTGCCTTAGCCTCCCGAGTCGCTGGGATTATAGGCGTGCACCACCGAGCCCGGCTGGCTTTTTATTTTTTAATGAACTAGATAGATATATGATAGTATGAGATTTTGGTTAAGAATGCAGGCTTTGAAATTGACAGATCTATCTTCAATCATGGCCCTCTGTTCTCTAGCTGCGTACTGTGACTTTGAGCAAGTCCCTTTATTTTTCTGAACCTCAGTTTTCCTCATCTGCTGTTTTCCTAGGAGGAAATCCCTGGCCCTCAGAACACACAGCCAAGCTGTGGTTTAGGGCCAGTTTTGAGAGTGTTCTTTGATAATAGGTTGCTAAACCTTCTGTTTGCGTGCTCTCAGGGTATTTAGTTAGTCTTGCATAAATTCTTTTATTTTACTGAGCACTCATTGTGGGACTAGAGTTATTGTAAATATAGGGGACCCTAGCATGCATGAGGCCTTGGGTTGGATCCCCAGAACCAGAATAATAGTAAATATAGGGGAGACAATGCAAATATGATCCATCCTCAGGATGACAGGAGACAAGGCAAGGAAAGGGTGATGACATTACAGGCAAGGCATGAATGTATACCAAAGAAATGAGCTGGGGAATGAGTGAGCACCTGAGTTCAGAATAGTCCTCTGGCTTCACAAAGCTAAACATCACCTGACCTGAAGGTGGCGTAAGGGTAAGTGGGGAGGCTGTCTAGCAGAGAGCTTCAGAGCCAGACAGACATGGGTTTGAGTCCTGTCTGTGCCATGTGCTGCTTCTCTGATCCTGGATAACTTTTAAATTTTGAGCCTACCTTTTTCATTTGCAAAAGGGGTGATTATAATAGTGACTCTTCATGTTTCTAGGATGAAATGAGCCAATATTAAAAAAAAAACACTTAGCAGAGTTCTAGAAAAATTAAGCATTCAATAAGTGTTAATAATAGATAATATTTGCATACTGAGAGAAGTAACTAGCAGTGTTACTTTAAGCACGTTGCTTCTCCTTTCTGCAGCCTCAGTTTTCCTGTCAAAGGCATTTAGCTTTGTGACCTCTGAGCACTTTTCCAGTGTAAGCATGTGGTTCTAATTAATGACAGTATTTCAATTAGGGCTTTGGGTAGATGGAACAGCCCTTCACAAGGACCCGGAGAAACTAGGAAGATTTTCCTGCCTGAAGTTCACTTCCTGGGCTGGCTCTATGGCTCTCATGCTCAGCACTCACTGTATCCTGAAGCCCTGGTTCTTGAGAACCACCATAGCCTGTAAGTGGTTCAGCCACATCCATGCCTCATAGACTTCATATCTTTTCTTGACCCTCAACTTTAGGTCTATTTGTTTGACTTGACTTACAAGCAGCGGCCATACACCTTCCTCTTGCCTAGAAAATGCCACTCCTCAGGGGGTAAGTCCTTCCTAGGGTATCTCTGCTGAAGTGGGGTGGGCAGTTTGAGCATCAGCTGCCTCTGTGGAGAAGCCTGCCTGTTACTCTGAGCTGTGGCTGCAGTATTCCAAAGCAGCAGGTCTCTGTTGATCCTGTTCCTACAGGAAGAAAGACGAGAACATTAGGTCAGAGATCGGGCCCAGGGCTTTGCATCACAGTCCTTTTCGCTTCCCTCTGAAAACAGGCTCTTCCCACAGCTTGGCTCTTGACCTGAGCAGTTGTCCTTTCTCTTCTCATCCTGGCTTATTAACTTTTTCTGGGTCCTACAGTTGATACAGGCACCTCCTTACCCTTCATTTCTCCCCCTCCCCAGCTAAGGGAAATGACATGCTGAAGCTGTGTCCCTTGCTAGCCAGCAGAGGGCGTGCAGGCTTTTCTTTATGCCTTTGCCTGCTGATCTGTCCAAACTTGGTCTCTGGGCCTGGGTTTTACCTTGGCAGAATAGTCCTACAGTGGAACCATCAGACCCTGTGATGGAAGCTGAAGGGCTGCAGAGAAGAAATGAGGACCTCATCCTGAGTTGTCATTGTTACTTTCTCCCCATCCTGCCAGAAGTCCAGAACGGCAAGATGTCTACCAATGGCGTGTCCAATGGCGTGTCCAATGGCCTGCACCTTCACAGCAATGGCTTCCGACTGCCAGAGAGCAGGGGGCATATCAGGTGAGCCAGCTGACCATTCAGTCCTCCAAGCCTCAGTCACACCCTATGAACTTGAGGGAAGAACATGTCCTATGAACGTTACCCCTGACCTGCACCCAGCCACACATCCCAGAGGGTAGAGACTGGGGAAGAGAGCTTCTTGGAGGGTGGCTGGTGGTCCCAAGGCCTCTCCTACCTAGTAGGATACTAGTCATGCTCAGACTGAAGCTCCAGTCCCTTGACAGTAGCAGAGGTCAGGGCTCAGAGGCTAGCTGCCTCTACACCAAGCTGTCTCCAAATAGAGGTTCCAAAGAGATGATCCTCCCCCATTGTATTATTCCCCACCCTATAGCATATTCCTGCCTCTATTTTGTGCCAGGTCTTGTGCTGGGCTTGGGTACATCGTGGTCAAATTTTCTATCCATTTAGATAAGCAGTTGTCCATAGAGATACTCGTATGAGGGACTTGGGTGGCCATAAGGTTCAGCTTAGCATGGAGGCAGGTCATGTCAGCTACTATCATGCCCAGGAGTTTGGTTAAGAATTGCCTGCTGGACGCGGTGGCGCATGCCTGTAATCCCAGCACTTGGGAGGCTGAGGCAGGAGGATCGCAAGTTCAAAGCCAGCCTCAGCAACTTAGCGAAGCCCTAAGCAACTCAGTGAGACCCTGTCTCTAAATAAAATACAAAATAGGGCTGGGGATGTGACTCAGTGGTGGAGTGCCTCTGGGTTCAATCTCCAGTACCAAAAAGAAAAAAAAGAAAGAATTGCCTTAAGCTGGGTGTGGTGGCTCATACCTATAATCCCAGTGGCTCAGGAGGCTGAGGCAGGAGGGTTGTGAGTTCAAAGCCAGCCTCAGCAACTTAACAAGGACCTAAACAACTCAGTGAGACCCTCTCTGTAAATAAAATATTAAAAAGGAGTGAAGTTGTGACTGGGTTGTTAAGTGCCCCTGAGTTGAACTCCTAGTACCAAAAAAAAAAAAAAGAATTGCCTTAAGCTGGGCCAGGTGTAGTGGGGCATGCCTATAATTCCAGCTACTGGGGAGGCTAAGGCAAGAGGATTGCAAGTTCGACACCAGCCTCAGCAATTTAATGAGGCCCTAAGCAATTTAATGAGACCCTGTCTCAAAATTTTAAAAAAATTTTTAAAGGACCGGGGATGTGGCTCAGCGGCTAAGCACCCCTGGGTTCAATCACCAGTACAAAAAATATATATATATATTGCCTTAAGCCAGGCACACCAGCACACACCTATAATCCTGGGAAGCTGAGGCAGGATGATCACAAGTTCAACGTCCTTCTGGGCAATTCAGCAAGACCTTGTCTCAAAATAAAAATTAAAAAGGGCTGGGAATGTAGCTCAGTGATAGAGGGTCCCTGGGTTCAGTCCCCAGTACTGTAGAAAGAACTGACCTAAGTCTATTTAAGATGGCTTCATTCCTGCCCCTCTTTCTTTCAGTGACTCGCAGCATTAGAATTGTGCCTGTTTCCTCTCAGGTTAAGAAGTAATAACCCAGATCAGGAACAGGAGTGGCCCCCTCTTCTCAATGGTAGTGCAGATCACAGGGGCTGAGAAAGCCTGCCTGATCCTCACACAGTGCTCCAGACGTCTGGAGGGCTGCTCTGACCTTTGACTTGTCTGACTTGGCTCTGCTTCCCTTACAGCCCCCAGGTGGAGTTGCCCCCATACCTGGAGCGCGTGAAGCAGCAAGCCAATGAGGCTTTTGCCTGCCAGCAGTGGACCCAGGCCATCCAGCTCTACAGCAAGGCTGTGCAGAGGGCCCCTCACAATGCCATGCTCTATGGTAACCGAGCCGCTGCCTACATGAAGCGCAAGTGGTAAGTGGGCCTGCAGAGGGGACCCGTACCAGAACATGGGATGAAGCAACTGAACCACAAGGCAGCAGGCCTGATGGAGCCAAGTTGCCAAGGCATCCGGGGAGGGAACACTACTACCTGGGCCTAGGCCTCTCCTCCCCACCTCCAGTCTGACAGTAGGCAGATGAAGTGAGTCTTTAGTCTCAAACACCAAGGAAGCTCATAGCTAAGTGAACAAATTCATACATAGTTCCAACATGATGTTTTGTTATAAAGTTCTGTGGCCACTGAGGAAGTAGGAGTTGAGAGAATGATTAATCCCAACTGTTGGAGAATTGGGTCTTGAATTGGACTTGGAAATAGCAGAATCTTTCTAGGTAAAAATGAAGAGTTTGATGCATTCACTTGGTATCATCTGAAGTGGTTCTGCAGCTCCTTGCCCCTGGGGCTTGCTTTTTGTATTTTTAGACCCACTAGACCAAGCACAAACAAGATTCCAGAGATCTAGGGCCAGCTGCGGATCATGCTGGGGTATAGTGGTTGGTGGTAAAGATATGGTGGTCCATATCTTGAGGAAACCATCAGGGCCCCCAGCCCTTCTGCCTGCAGCACCAGCAGGCAAGCAGACAGGCAGACCCCCATCCCCCAGCCAGGGCCAGAACTGGAGATGGATAGAGCTGGGCCCACAGCCATTTCTGCTCCGTCTGGCATACGTCGGCTCTGCCCAGACAGACAGGCCAGCTGGTGTGCCATCGTCTGGCTGAAACTAGGCAGGCCTGGGGAAGCTTAAGAAACCCACCCAAGTCAGCAGGATGTTGGTGGGGGTGGGGAAGATGGTACCCCTGCAGGCCTAGCTCAGGCATCATGAGTTTTCCTAGGGCTCAGGTAGACTGTTTTGGGGTTTATCCTGAAGTGTGTCACCTCTCTATCCCAGCAGTTGGGTACAATGCGATAGTCCTCATCCAGGCTCTAGTCTGAGAACTCAGCTTCAAACCTACATTCTTGCTAAGAGAAGTTAGTAATGTCCTCATCTTATTCTCTGAGCTTCTACTGTGTGCTCAGTACACAAAGTTCTGTCCTGCAGCCCTGTGCTCCAAAGACCCCAGCCTTTGGGCAGGGAGTAAAGTTCCAGGCATAGTTCTGTATTGGAGAAGCAGAAAGCAATAAGTCTTGTAAATGGTCAGGTAAAGTGTTATGGTCCCTTTAGCTGGTAATCAATGAAGTACCAGAATGACATGGTGTTTGGGGCTGGGGGTGTAGCCCAGTGATGGGACTTGCCAAGCATGCATGAGGCCCTGGGTTCCATCCCCAGCACCACAAAAAAAAGAAAAAGGCCTGGTGTCTGCGTGGACTCAAAGTGTGGACAGGCTGAGACAAGGAGATGAAGGGGAAGAAGGTACTGTGGAGAAGGACATGCCAGGAGATGAAATGGTGTGAGCAAGGTGTGGGGGTGGGTTGACTGAAGCGCTTGCTTCAGAACAGCAAATCCATTTGGCTGGAGCAGAGGGTTCAGGAAGGGACTGGCAAGAGATGAGTCTGTGAGGTAGCCTGGGGCTGGCCTGGGAAGGGCTTGGAATGCAGAGCAGTGGCGTTTGGCCTCAATTCAGTGCATGATGGGCAGCTACTAGAGAGCTTCATGCAGGAGATGGATGCTCAGAGGGCTGTCCTTTCAGGGAGATTGATCTGGCAGTGCAACTGGGATGGGTGAGCCCTGGAGCCAGCCTCTCTCTCCCCCGATCCCCACATGCCTGTCAGTGACCCCTATAATGTCACATTCTGTCCCAGGCCGGTCTCCCCAGGGCTACCATCTGCTCCTGGATGCAGACCACACTCTGGCTCCTGGCTGGTCTCCGGTCTGGCTGTCCCCAGGAGCCTGGAGGGGCACCTTGCAGGCAATAATTGGGTTTCCAAACAGTGCCTGCTCCTTCGTCATAGCCACTGGTTCTGACGCAGGCCATGCTATCAAAGCAGCTCTGTCTCCTCCCTTCACAATGCTGAACTACTGGTTCCTGGTCTGAGAGTGGCTAGTCCAAGGACTGGTGCTCCCTCTGGAGTGCTGTAGGGAGAGAAGGATCAGAAGGAGCCTTCCAGTGCCAGGCCTGCTTTGGCTGTGCCAGAGGGCTGTGCTGTGCCCTTGGTGATGGGGCCCTCAGCTCTAGAGAGTGCAGCTTACTGCTTGAGTAGACCAACCCCATCCCAGCAGCAAGAGGAGAAGAAAATATGCTTCCAAAGGGGAATTGGCTCTTGTGACCTGTCTTGCTCTCCAGATGAGAGACAAGGACAGGTCTCTGGGGTCCATGGCAGCATGCCTCCTATATTCTGGCACAGGATAAGAGAAGGAGGGGCTTCTCCTTTTACCTCCTCCTACTTGCTCCCCCCTCCAAAAAAAACTCTCCCTACTTCCCTTCATCCATGCTTTAGGTTGGAGGAGTGAGTGGGGATGATTTGGAGCTCCTGGCATGCTCAGCTCCCTCGCCATCAGCTTCCAGAGAGCTGACTGTGCCAGACAGTCAGGCCCCATCCTCCAGCCCCAGGAGGTAGAGGCCACAGCTGCTGTGGATCAGTCAGCCAGGACAGAGGGGGGTCTGGATGAGGGCTGCTGCCTGCTGGTCAGACCCTGAGTCCCCAGCCTGGCACTTCTGGCTTCCCCAGACCACAGAACTGTCCTTGAGGGCCCCCTGCCTTGGACATGGCTTTGAAGGCCAGCAGGGGGATTTGAGGAGGTGGATGAAGGAAGAGAGAAGGAGGGCTTGGGGAGCCTGAGGTGGGCAGGATGCCAGGCCTTCTGCTGCAGAGCTGCGGGTGCCTGGGGGGGGCGGGGGGAGCAGTGTGCAGTTGCAATCTGTGCCCAGCAGAGGGCAGCCTAACACCGTTTTTTTGCTGCCTCACCAACTCCTCAGGGTTCCTAGTTTGCTTCTTCACATACTCTGTCTCCCAGGGAGGAAGACCTGTGCTGAGCCAGGATTCTTATCATCCCCAACTCCCCTCACCTTCCGGTCTATCAGAGGTGGGCTCAGGTGGCCACAGGAGTCAGAGGAGATGAGTAAGATTGACTCCTTGCTTACCACGGGGCCCCACCTCCAAGCCACACTTACCTGCCTTCCCAGGGACGGTGACCACTATGATGCCCTGAGGGACTGCCTGAAGGCCATCTCCCTAAACCCGTGCCACCTGAAGGCACACTTCCGCCTGGCCCGATGCCTCTTTGAGCTCAAGTATGTGGCTGAGGCCCTGGAGTGCCTGGATGACTTCAAAGGGAAGTTCCCGGAGCAGGCCCATAGCAGCGCTTGTGATGCATTGGGCCGTGACATCACAGCCGCCCTCTTCTCCAAAAACGATGGTGGTGAGTGGGCACTGAGGAGGGGTGGCTGTCACTCACCAGTTTGAGGGGCTGTGTGACCTTTTGGAAAGAATATGTTTCTGGAATTGGATTGGCCTGAACTCAGTTGCTGATTCAGAAACCATGTGACCTTGAAACAGTCTCTCAATATGAGACTCAGTTTCCTCACCTGAAGAGAAGAAATGTTAGCACCTCCCATTGAGAGTTTCTGTGGAGGATTGGCTCTAGCATGTTCAAAGCACCTGGTGTAGGAGGAAGCTGAACCCAGTCACGCCATGTGGTCTCCAGCTGGGCCTTCCCACCTGCTCACAGACAGGGCCTTGGCAGCCTCACTGGGCTGAGAGAGAGGCAGGAGCTGGTCATTGCCTTTGTTCCAGTCTGTGCAAATGTAGCAGAGACCACAGCACAGAGCCACAGCAATGCCTCAGTTCCCACCTCAGCTCTGCCAGGTGGAACTGTGTTGCTGTGGGCACAGCACAGCCTCTGAATCACTGCCTCCCCTGCACAGAGGGCTCGTGAAGTCCTGCCCAGCTCACCCCACTAGCTAGCTAGCATTGGAGAGCAGGCTGGGCATGGTAGTGGTTTATAAACATGGAAGGTGAGCTCCCTGGAGGCAAAACAGAACCTCGCCTCTCTCCTTTGCAATTTACTAACCATGGGATTGGTTTATTTGTTTAATGAATAGTTCTCAGACAACTGCCATGTGCCGGGCACTGTGCTGGGCCCTGGGAATACAACTCTGGGATTATTGACTGTCTGAGGTTTCAGTATCGGTAGAGTTTGTAGCTTTATAAAGGAACTAAACTCTGAAAAAGACAAAGAGAATGACAATCACCTGTGGGCCATGCGTGGCCTCAGTGTATGGGGCAGGGTTTGATGGCATTCTGGGATTCTTCAGGAACAGACAATGAAACCAAGATCTGAGGATTCAGAGAATACAGGTGTCTGGCGGTGCAGAGTCCTTCACGTGGGAGCCAGTACACACAAGGCCTCAGAGCAGGTAGAAATGAGGCACCTTTAGGAAACGGAAAAAACCAGTGTGACTTTACCTGTCAACCCATCGGTACTGCAGTTGGAATCCATAAAAACTTGTTTTCCAGAATATACAAACTTGGTCCTTACTGCCTTAAGAGCTATAAATTTTTGTGAAAGTCACCCATTCAGGTTCTTTTTAGTAGTGCCCCGCCCTGCCTCTCTTATCCACAGAAACAGCCCTTGAGCCCCCGCATTCAAGGAGCCTCCAGGCCTTTATTCCTTTGCTCAGGGAACTGAACCAGGACTCTCCTGGTTTCAAAGGTGTCCTCTTAGGCATCCTTAAAAGATGGCGGGATCCAAAAGTACATCTTTCCCACAACCTTTTCCCAGTTCTCCAGAGTAAGGGTGGAGGCAGGTAATGCTAGATTGTCAGTACTGGGCTGAAAACTGGGCCATGGGTGGGGAAAAGTTGTGTGAAGAGAGGGAGGAATGGGACTCTCTCACCTTTCCATGCTCTCTTCCCCCAGAAGAGAAGAAGGGAGCTGGTGGTGGTGGTGGCCCAGTCCGCCTCCGAAGTACAAGCCGCAAGGACTCCATCTCAGAAGATGAGATGGTACTGCGAGAGCGAAGCTATGACTATCAGTTCCGCTACTGTGGCCACTGCAACACCACAACAGATATCAAGGAGGCCAATTTCTTTGGCAGGTCCGAGGCCCTGAACAGGAGGAGGGCACAGCCCAGTTGGTAGCAGGAACAGGGGGTGGGATGGCATGGGGGGCATAATGCTTTTAGAAAAGAGCCTCAGCTCCCAGCCCTTCCTCTGTACCCTTGGGCACATGACTTTACCTCCTTAGCCTCAGTCTCTTCATCTGTAATATGAAACCATTTGAGTGGATATGATATCCATTCATGGGGCCATAACAAGGACTAACGAGGTAATCCAAGTGAAGCATCCAGTGCAATGCCTGACCATCCCTTCCTCCCCCTCTCGTTCCCTCTCTGCATTTACCAGACTTACTTTTTTGTCTGGTTGCTTGCAGCTGCTCTCTGCTAGGGAGAAGATGAGGCAAGAGCCCTCAGAGGCTGGGAGTTGTGGCACACCCGTTGTGTGCTCAGACCTGTGCCCTGAGTACTGAGGGACAAAGCCCATGTCTCCTTTGTAGAGGTTTGCACTCTACAAAGTGAGAGCCCTCCTGCTTTGGAGACTATCTTGGAGGAACCTAGGCAGTCACCCATCCTAGGTGTAAGAGAACAGTGACTAGGGTCTGCAGTATGGACAGATTTCCAGGTGTGTGGGAATTTTGAGTCAAGGGCAGACCCCCAAGTGTGGGAGACTGAGTGACAACAGACTTCCCTGCTCCCTCTTGCCCTAAGCCATGTGGCCTCTATTGGAGGTTTTGGGCAGTACCCCACCTGACCTCCCTGCCCTTTGCCCCCCGCCAGCAACGCTCAGTACATCGTCAGTGGCTCTGACGATGGCTCCTTCTTCATCTGGGAAAAGGAGACCACCAACCTAGTGCGCGTGCTCCAGGGGGATGAGTCTATCGTCAATTGCCTGCAGCCACATCCCAGCTACTGCTTCCTGGCCACCAGTGGCATCGATCCTGTCGTGCGACTCTGGAACCCCCGACCAGAGGTAAGGGCACAGGCAAGTGGCCAAAGGCAGACAGGGAGGAGGGCGTAGGGTAGAGGGACCCTGGACAGCGCCTCCAGCTGAGCCTGTGAGAGCTGAAAAGAGAAGCAAGTTGCACTGAAGCCAGAGGCTGCCCATGTGAGTAAGCTCAGCCCAGGGCCCAAGGCTACACCAGGCAGAACCTGTCAGGTCTTGGAAGCTCCAAATACAGTGGGCACTTCTGGGGGCAAGAGTTGACTCCTGCTTTCTTGGAGCACATCCTTGAGTAGCTGTGAAGATGAGAGGCCCCTACATCAAGAACAGGTGCAGGGGGCTGGGGATATAGCTCAGTTGGTAGAGTGCCTGCCTTGCAAGCACAAGGCCCTGGGTTCAATCCCCAGCATCACAAAAAAAAAAAAAAAAAAGAACAGGTGCAGGAGGGCAGAGAACCGACCAGCTGCAACCCTCATGAGAAGGGTTTCCCAGGGATTCTTCCCCCTTATATACCACTGTGGCGTGTCCACCCAGAAGCAGTTGAGGCTACTCCCTCAATCACAGGGAAGGGTGCAGGATTTGGTGTTTGGCAGACCTGAGTTTGAGTCCCACCACTTCACTCACTGCAACTTAACCATCTACACTGGAAATGGGAATGACAGCATCACTCCAAAGGTCACTGCAAGGACCAAGAAGTGGTACCTGTGGTGCCCAGCCCATGAGGCCGGTGTGGCCCCTCCCCTTCCAGCCCCAAGCTCATTTGTGAAGCACCTCCCTGGAGAGCAGAGGGAAAGGAAGGATAAAGGAGGGGCTGTGAGCACCTGACAGAGGAGAAGGGAGGGACCTACACCTGCCCTCTCCCTATATCCAGTCTGTGTGCCCTCCTGACATGGTGTGTCCCCGACATGCATCCCAGTGTGTGTGTCCCATGCAGATACAGCCCAGTAGTGCCGTTCGCCTTATACATACCTGCTGTTTATGTTTCCCCCATATATATTCTGGGTCATGTGTCCTGTCTCCCTTGCACACATCTCCAGGTACCTGCAGCCCCGCCCTGTGTAGTTCAGTCTGTGTGTTCCCCGCCTCCCCACAACCCCTGTGCATATGCCTCCTTCAGTATCCTGGAATCCCTCCCACCCCAAGCCCACTCAGATAGCCCTCTCCTCCACCACAGAGTGAAGACCTCACTGGCCGAGTTGTGGAAGACATGGAGGGTGCTTCTCAGGCCAACCAGCGGCGCATGAATGCAGACCCCTTGGAGGTGATGCTGCTCAACATGGGCTACCGGATCACAGGCCTGAGCAGCGGGGGCGCTGGGGCCTCTGATGATGAGGACAGCTCTGAGGGTCAGGTGCAATGCCGGCCCAGCTAGACACTCCTAGCCCCGGTCCCTAGCCCCATGCTACTGGCTGGACCCTCCTCCCTGAGCAGGAGGCCAGGGGGTTTTTGTTTTAGTTTGTCTTCCCACCCCCACCTCCCCATTTTTTCATTTCCCCTGTTTTGTTTGTTAGTTTGGCGTTGGGGGTGGGGGTTGCTGCAACTTGCTGGCTTTCAGACTCTTGAACTGATTGTCCCTTGATTGTCCCTAGCCCTGAGCAGAAGAGCAGGAGGGGAAGCCCCTCCACATGCCACATCTCCTGCTTCCACTTCCATGGAGGGCTCTGGCCTGCCTCAAAACCCTTTCTGCCTCCAGTGGCAGGGCAAGGGCTGACACTGTCTTCAAGGGCTGCCCTGCCCTTCAGTTGGCAGCAGAAAGGGGAGTGGAACTCCCAGTTGGTAAAGGCCAGCTTGGTCTGTTGCCACTCTTGCTCTCCCGCCTGTAGGGCTAGCTCCCCCATGGTCTTCAAGGAAGGTTCTGAAAAAGGATGGAGTTCCACCCTCCCTCCACCGTCACCAGTGTTAAGGTGGAAGCAAAGGGAAGGATGGGAGCCCTGCAGTGGGCAAGGCCAGGCCACCTGCCCTGGTGGCAGTGGAGCCTCCCTGTCTGCTCCTGGGCACTGGCTTAAGTCCTGAGCCTGCTCTCCATCAGGGGCTCTGCCTTTCCCGAGGGACCTGGCAGGAATTGGGGCACTGCATCATACCCCACCCACCCGTGCAGCCACTTCTGCACCGTGGCCACTCTCCTCTTGGGCGCTCCTTGGCCTCACTGTGACCTTTTTGCCTGAGCTCCCAGCTGGGCCTACTCTGCTGAGGTGGCGCTTCCTGCTAAGGGCCTGGCTCTGCCCTTTCTGCCCTCCTTCCCACCCCACTGCAGAGCAGCCACAAAGACCAAAGAAGTGATGGCTTCTCTCTGTCCCCTGCTGCTCTAGGGGGAGGTTGGTGGGAACATGCCTAACTCAGCCCCAAGCTTTACACTGGATGCAGCAGTCACCCCACCACCAAGCCCCCTCTCCCTTGCCCCCTTGGCTCCTCTCTGTGGAACTGCTCTGGGCAGTTGGTTCTCCCCCTCCTCTTTCCCTCCCCCTTACCCTCTGTGCTTCCTTGGCTCCAGCCCTCCAGCTGCAGCCTCTGGGGAGCAGCAGCCTCCCTCCTCTCCCTCCCTCCCTCCCTCGAGCTCCCTCCTTCCCTCCAGCTCCCTCCCTCCCTCAGCCCCTGTCTCTGCCAGGTGCCTCCTCTCAGTCAGGCTTCAGAGCAGCCCTGGAGACAGGAGGGCCATGTTAAAAGCTTTTTCACAGTTTTAAGAAGACGAGGGGGGTGAGGCTAGTGGTGGGGGGTCTGGCACCATCTCATTGCTTTAATCCCAGCGACACAGGTGGCAGCTTCTTCCCCTTCCTGCCCACCCCAGTCCTGCTTCCCACCCCTCTCTTCTAGCTTGGTAATGAAGTATATTTATTGGTGAAGGAAACAGCTGCTGCTGCTTCTCCTGCTGCTGGGACTTGCTCCCCTGTCTCTTCTCCATGACCTTTAGCGAGCCAGGGAGTAGGGAGCAGGAGTACTGGGGCTAGGCCCTAGGGCACAAGAACTGGCCAGGGCCCCTTTGCTTTCCTGTGTTCGAGCCACCCGCCATTTCCTCCCTCCCTGCCTCCTGCCTCCCCCCCTGCCTGCCCAGCCTGGGCCCTGCAGTATGGAGGGACACATAAGCCTTACTGTCCTCTGGGGGCAGGAGCCGAGCCTTTTTGTTGCTCCGCTCCCAGGAGAGTGAGGGTGACGCAATTGATTAAAACCATTTTGTTCTAGTTGTGGCTGGTGGCATTTGTGGGGTGCACATGGGCCTTGGGACCAAAGTAAGGGTGCCTCCTTTCTGTAGTTCCATGACTTTGAGCAACCATCCTCCACCAGGGAGAATGAGGCCTGCCTTGAAGGGTCACTGTGAGCTGGGACCATTCAGCCCAGCAAGGCCCAGCACAAAGCCCAACACTGGTGACTGATTTGCAGTGATCAGTTTTCACTCTGGCTTTCTTTCCTGAAAAATATGGGGCTTGGAGTCCTAGTGGTTTTTCAAACTTTTGTTTTTTTGCGGTGCTGGGGATTGAACCCAGGGCCTTGTGCTTTCAAGGTAACTGAGCTCCCAACTGACCTATATCCCCAGACCAGGTTTTTCAAACTTTTAAAACCAAAATTCAAATATTCAAATGAGAAATATACAATTCATACTGTGACCCAAGAAACACATACATACTTGTGTGTATGTATGTGTGTGTACTATGTGTATATATACACATTAATATCTCACAAACACGTGTGTGTGTGTGTATATATATGTATATATATAAAATGAGCTAAAATGTTTTACTTACCCTTGCTACAGGCAATTTGCTCTATTTGCTTTTCTGTTTTGTTAGGGAAAAATATTGGTTGTAATCCACTAAATTGATTTCAAAACCTGCAAGGTTTTTGTTTCCGTTTTATGTGTTCTAGATTATCAGGTGATTTCTTAGACCAGACGATTCTGAACATTCTCAGTTCACAGCACCATTAGAAGCCCAGTAATTTTTTCGTGGAGCACCTAAGTCAAAAGAAATACCTGTCAGTTCAATTTATGAATAGTCAAGCCCAAATCACTTAACACATGTTTATGTCCTAACAAGTTAGTTGCTATTTTAAAAGTAATATACATAATATTCGTAAATAACTGCAGTTACTAATGGAATCTGTGCACCTGTTGGGCACCACACGACTTTGTCGAACTTTAATCAGAACAGACACTGTCATCCATGTTTCCTATTCCACATTGAATTTCATTTGCTTTTTCTTTTCTTTTTGTTGTTTTTATTTTGTACTGGGGATTGAATCCAGGGACACTTAACTACTGAGCCACATCCCCAGCCCTTTTTATTCTTATCTTGAGTTAGGGTCTTGCTGAGTTGCCGAGACTGGCTTTGTTTTTTGTTTTTTGTTTTTGTTTTTGTTTTTGTTTTTTTTTTTGGAACCAGGGATTGAACTCGGGGACACTCGGCCACTGAGCCACATCCCCAGCCCTATTTTGTATTTTATTTAGAGACAGGGTCTCACTGAGTTGCTAAGGGCCTCGCTAAGTTGCTGAGGCTGGCTTTGAACTCTCGATCCTCCTGACTCAGCCTCCCAAGTCGCTTGGATTACAGGCATGCACCACCACGCCCGGTCCGAGACTGGTTTTGAACTTGTGATCCTCCTGCCAGAGCCTCCCAAGCCACTGGGATTACAGGTGTGCACCACTGTGCCCAACAATTTTTTCCCCCAGTACTTGGGATTGAAACCAAGAGTACTCCTCAACTGAGCTACATCCCCACTTTAAAAAAAAAAAATTGTTATTTTGCTTCTTTTTCTTTTCTTTGCAGTGCTGGGGATTGAACCCAGGGCCTTGTGCTTGCAAGGCAAGCACTCTACCAACTGAGCTATATCCCCAGCCCTTGTTATTTTGAGATATGGCCTCACTAGGTTGCCCAGTCTGGCCTCAAACTTGCACTTGAACTGACCTCCTTCCTCAGCTACCCAAGTAGCTGGGATTGTAGGTGTGTACCACCACACCCAGCTAAAATCCAGTTTCTTAATGACATGGTCAAAAACAAAGTAGTGCAATCTAATAATGAAACTGTGAACTATCTTGGACTAGTAGTTATCTCAGTAGCCAAAAGATGTTGAGTGTTCTCAAATGTAAAGTATCCTACCTTGCCCCCTGGAATTTGCCATGAAGCCCTAAGGTTCCTCAATGCAGCTGGGAATTGTGCAGTTGGGAATTGTGATTCAGTGCTGTGAGAATGTAATATCACTACTGAAACTTTGTGATTCTTCTGCTTGTACATTTGGAAAAAAACAGGTTGGGGCCATCTAGTTATGCTTGGTTTCGTCCAAGAGATGGAAAAAAAAGACGTCCTGCCAGAAACACAGTAGGTGGTGTTACAAATCAGGTGCTGCAGGTTGGCATCATTCTTCTGTGTTCCCAAATTGAAGTCTGCAGCAGCTTCAAGATATTTCCTGATCATGCAAGGGAGAGATAGTATCCAGGCCAAAGGAGTAGTGCAGTGTTACAGATTCCCTCAGGGACCCTAAGTGATTCCATCTGGCTGAATAGTAGAGGATGGCCTGGAGAGGCAGTCAAATTGTGGAGGATTTCCTGTGCTTGGTGAGAGACTATAGTCAAGGAGGAGCCATTAGAAGAATTTCCTACCAACTCTCTCACTTGATGTTGGTGCTCCTCTGTTCTTTTCCCCACACTTTAAATTAATGGTGTTTACCTTTTTAGGAAAGTTTTAGGCATCCAGATAATTGAACGGATAGTACAGTGAGTTTCATGTACCCTCTCCCTGGTTCGGTTTTACCTATTATTAACATTGGCATTAGTGTGATACATTTGTCACAATCAATGAACCAGCATTGATACTGCAGATGAACCACAGTCCAAAGCTTACATTAGGGTCCACTCTGTGTTGTATAGCTCTGTGTGTTTTGACAAGTGCATAGTGTCAGGTATCCAACTTTACATTTTCATACAGAATAGTTTCACTGCTCCAGAAGTACCCTAGTACCCGGTGCTCCACCTAGTCACCCTTTATTAGCACTTAAAAAAGAAAAACCTGAAACCATAGGAATAAATCTAACAAAACAAAGAATATGTGAATAAAACTACAAAATTAATAAGAAATCAAAGAAGATCAAAATAAGTAGTGGCTTGGGTTGTGGCTCAGTGGTAGAGCACTTGCCTGGCACGTGAGGCACTGGGTTTGATCCTCAGAACCACATAAAAATAAATAAAAGGTATCGTGTCCATCTGCAACTAAAAATATTTTTAAAAAATAAGTACAGTGACAATAAAAAAAATCAATTAGTAAGTACAGTGACTTTGTTATGGGTGGGAAGATTGACTATTAACATGTTGGTTCTTTCCAACTTGATATATAACTTCAACATAATCCCAATACAAGTCCCACCAAATCATTTTGTGAATATCAGCAGACCGATTCAAAAGTTTATATGGAGAGGCAGAAGACCCAGAATAGCCAGTACAACAGTGAAGAAGCTAACCCCAGCGACTGGGGAAGCTGAGGCAGGAGGACCACAGGTCCAAGGCCAGCCTCAGCAACTTGGTGAGACCCTGTCTCTCAATAAAATAAAAAGGGCTGGGAATGTGACTCAGTGGTAAAGTGTCCCTGGGTTTAATCCCCAGTACTGCAAGTAAATTAAAAAAAAAAAACTGAAATAACACTACACAACTCTTAGAATGGCCCAAAAAAATGAAAGAAAAAATGACAATACCAAATGCTGCCAAGGATGTGGAGCAACAGGAACTCTCATTCACTGCCAGTGGAAATGCAAAATGGTACAGCCACTTTCAAAGACAGTTTGGCAGTTTCTTATGAAGCCAAACATAGTCTTACTGTATGATCCAGCTACACTCCTTGGTACTTACCCAAAGGAGTTGAAATCTTATATCCACACAAAAATCTGTACATGAATATTTATAGCATTTTTATTCTTGATCACCAAAAGCTGGAAGCAACCAAGATGTTCTTCAAAAAGTGAATGGATCAACTAGTACAACCACACAATGGAATATTATTCATGATTAAAAGAAATGAGCTATCAAGACACCAAAAGGTAACAGGAGATTGGCTTGTAGCTTGTAGTGGAGCAGTTGCCTAGTATGCATGAGGCTCTGGGTTACACACACACACACGGGGTGGGGTGCACGTCTGTAAACCTAGCAACTCTGGGAGGCTAAGGCAGGAAGATTACAACTTCAAGGCTAGCCTCAGCAATTCAGCAATGCCCTAAAGCAACCTAGTGAGACAGTCTCAAAAAGGGCAGGAGATGTAGCTCAGTGGTAAAGTGCCCCTGGATTCAATCCCCAGTACCCCGCGGCTGGGGGAATGAGGGGTCTGGGTGCGGTACCAAGCGCCTGTGTTCCTAGCTTCTAGTGAGGCTAAGGTAGAAGGATCACTTGAACTCAAGAGTTCAAGACCAACTTGGCAACATATAGACTTGCTTCTCCAAAACAAAACAAAGACGCGATATAGAAGAAACTTAAATGCATATTGCTTAGTGAAAGAAGCCAGTCTGAAGAGGATGAGGGTGTGTGTGTGTGTGTGTGTGTGTGTGTGTGTGTGTATTCCTTGATTTCAACTGTATGACTTTCTGGAAAAGGCAAAACTATAGAGAATACTAAGATCAGTGCTGTTCCATTTTTCAAGCATTGTGCATGAATCATCCAAATTCACTGGCCCTGCTGATAGAGAGCCTAGGACTCAGATAAGCCCACACAATGAATGGATAGCAAAACAGACATTAGAAATTGGGACTTCTGTGTTTGCGGTAGGCAAATGTGACCCCAGAGGCCTGCTGCCAGTCTCTTTGCTGAGGAGCATGCCAAAATGTGGTTACAGAGAAGTTAGCTAGTTCAAAGGTTCTTAGCCATGGCTGCTGATCAGAATCACCCAGGATGCTTTGCAAAATTCCCATGCCCTACACCCAGAGAGTCTTTATTAATTGGTCTGAGGTGGAACCCAGGCACCCATTCATTATTCTAAAGCATGCCAGACTCATTCTAATGTGCAGCTAGAACTGAGAACCACTGATCTAGCCCTATCCACACTCTACAAATATGGGCACTGAGTTCCAAAAGGGGGAAAAAGGGGGATAGCTTGCCCCAGGACCTCCAGTGAATGAGGAAAAGGTCAGGACTTATCTCTGATCTCTGATTCTTAATCCAGTTCTTTTTCTTTTTTCCTGGCAGTACTAAGGAATCAAACACATAATATTGCACATAATAGTCTGTAATATGGTTCTTTAAAAGTAAATTTCTTAGCATCTGTGGAGCCTTGAGTTCAATTTCCAGTGACACACACAAAAAAGCCACTTTCCCATAAGTTAAGTCCTGACTACTCTTTGAGCTTCTGTGTGTCTGGCATTGGACTATGCACTGGCTTAGTGGAAATGCACAGAAGAGACCCAGTCCCTGACCTCCTGGAGACCCCAGATCACCTGGAAGTCGTAGAACACAAATACAGGGTTGCAAATGATCTCTGAATGCTGGATTTCACCATGAAACGTGAGTCCTCTCCAGTACTTCCTGCCATCACTGAGTGCCCACCGTGTGCCAGGTTCTTTGTCAGGCCTAGGGATACAAACACGTCTGGCAGGGAAGGCGGGCAGATGGAAGGCATTCTGATGGGCACATGATGGCAGGCATGTGCCACTCAATGGTTCTGCCTCCTGCTCCCACGTATTTCTTTTCCTTAAATAAAAGAGTTCCTGGTCCTAATGAAGCCCAGTTTGTACTTATTTTATGTTGATTTATAAATGCTAAGATTCATACTTCATCACTCCAGTGGCTCTAAAAGTATTGGATTCAGAACCCTAACTCTGTCTAATATGTGCTTAGATTTCAGGTAAGTCCCTGAATCTGAATATATTTCTCATCGTGGGTAAAATAGATATTGCTACCTGCTCTGGTTATCTAACTGCATTGTAAGGAGGCTCCAAATCATAGTGAGATTATGCACATCAAAGTGCTTTTGAAGTAGATATGTGTTCTGCAGTAGTGATGTGTGGTTATAAGTGCTATAGGGGCTAGCGCTGAATCTGTGTTTTGACCAGATTCAGGTGGAAGCTATCAAGCTGCACAAAAGACAAGTTCAGATTATTGTTTCTATTTTAGAGATGAGGAAACTGATGCCCTGACAAGTTCAGCTAATTTTGATGGCATGACAGTCACCAGCAGAGCTAAGGTTCAAACCCTGGATCAGTTGGCCCACTTGAGAGTTCACATGTCTGACCTTATGCTTTACTGCCCACCCCAAAATAGTATATTACATTCTGTCCATATCTGTGCTTTCTATAACCTTAGGTAAGTTTGCCCACCTACAAAATGGAGTGAAGAAGGAAGTAGTTTTGTGAACTCTGATGTCTAAAGGGTCAGAGTCAGTCATCAGATGGTTCCCTGCATTATGCCAGACCCTTGGGTCCTCCCCTGCAGTCATAGAAAGTTTTGGATCCATGATGCAGAGACAGATCCCATCTCACATAGCCAGAGAGGGTAATGACAAAGCTGAGCAGAAAGACTGCAGAAGGGAAGATGCTGCCCTGTCATGTGCTTCACACTGCGTCATGTCTACCAGCTCCACCATCCTGTAGCTGTGGCAGCGCCTGGCTTGGCCCTGTTTCACCATTGTAGGATAAATGGTTGAGGTAATTCTTTCCCTTAAGGAGACTCTGGTCAACAAATAACTCTAGAGACATTCCCTATCCACTTCCTATCTGCCAGATACCCCGCTGACTACAGTGACCAGTCGATCCAGTCAGTCTTCTTTCTCAAGGAGTTCACAGTCTCTTGGGGGAGACAGACGTGTAAACAACTAAAGCTAATGCAAGTACACATGAATATTCATAGGTAGAAACAGACTTCGTGCTCTGGGAGCAAAGAGGGAGCATTTGCCTGAAACCTTGAACATGGTATGGAAGAGGTGGGGAAGGACATCCTCAATTAAGGAACGGTGTAAGCAAAGGCGTGTGGTACAAAGCGCAGGGCTTGTTCTCTGAAGGGCAAATAGGCCAGTGAGGTTAGCGCCAAGCAAGTTGGAGGGAGAGAGAGATGAGCCTGGAAAGGAAATTTGGGATCAGCCCATGGGGAACCTTAAATGCCAAGAGGAGCGAGATGCCCTGAGAGAGCCCTTGGGACTACTATATGGGTCCAATTGAGGGGGTGCCCAACCCCCACCAAGACAGAATTGTCCAAAGTTCACCCTTCAAACAAGCAGCATCTCGCTCTCAAAGGTTTGCCAGCTTAACAGTTCCCTCCCTGCCATCTTTCTCTCCCCAGCCAGCCCAGTAAGTGGATCCAGATGGTCATTCCTATTTTCGGTTGGTATACGTGTTGAGGGAGGGGAAGCTCTGAACCCTATCAATCCTGACCCAAGCTCTCTGTGTAAGAGGAGCTTCTTCCAGGCCCCTGCTGTGATCCTCTGAGCCTGGAAGGCAGTTTTAGTCTTTGATGGAGATTTCCCATCTGTCTGTGGGTGAAAAGGGAAGCAGAAGCAGAGGAAGCAAGGGTGCAGGCCAGGGAGGCTGTTATATTGGGTGAGAACCAAGGTGATATGTGAGAGCAGGGACCCTGTGGATGGGTTATGGTAGTGGATGAGCCTGGGAGAGAGGCCCCAGGAGGGTCAGAGGAGGAGCTGTTTCTTCCTCCAGCTACCTGAACCTCATGTCCCTGCTTCTGCACCTGCCCAGGCCAAAGGGAGGATGATGCAGGCCATAGGGAAGGGAGCTAGGACTCTGATCAGAACTGATACCTGAACACTGTACCCACCAACCTCCAGGAGCCCCTTAAAAAGTTTCAGAGCATGAAGTGAAAGCAGGTGACAAACTAGGTTCCTGCCCTCATGTGATGGCAACCTGTAAGTATTTGTGATTTTTTAAGTTTAATGAATATTTATTAAATGTCTTGTGCTTACTACTCTATTAGAAGTGAACAGAACAAATATACTCTGCCCTCCCGGGGATTCCAGTCAGTGGGGGAAGCCAACAGTACATGGCTACAAATGCGCTATAAAGAAAAGGAATTTCCAAAGCAGATTAGGAGGGACTTTCTAATTTGATTGGGAGACCACAGACCAGCTCTCAGAAAGTGACATTTAACAGACTTGAAGAATGGAAGTTAGCAAGTCTAAGTGGGTAGGAAGCACATTTCAGGCAGAGGGGAACAGTATATGCTAAGTCCCTGGATATGAAAGAGCATGACACCGAAAAGGAACTGAAAAACTGCCAGAGTGGCTGCAGCATAATGAACAAGTAAGAAAGGGGCACGCGTGGTCCCGATGGTGCGGGACTTTGTAAACCAGGGTAAAATACTGTGTTTTACACTAATTGCAATGGGGAGGCATCGAAAGTTGTTAAATTAAACATGGTATGTTGGTTAATACTGACACGGAGTTGGGGCTTGCCAGGAAACTGAGGCAACATAAAGACCTCCCTTCAAATCCCAATTCTTTCAATTAAGTGAGAAAAAATTTAGACACATCGCTAATGAGTTTATTGGAGGCATAGGAAAAGGGAACGGGGACATTCTCAATGGACAGAGTGGGTTCTTTTAGAGAGGTGAGGGACAATGTGCTGGTCCTTCACTCCAGTTTTATCGGGGATCCCAGAGAAGTTTCCAGAGAGTCTACCCAGGACTACCTCTTGACTTCTTAAAAATTTGTTTTTTTTAGTTATACATGACAGTAGAATGTATATTGTATGTATTGTATGTATAATATATAATAATATATGTATATATGTGTAATATATGTATATATTGTATGTCTGATATGTCAATTACATATTATATATATACAATATTGACATACATACATGGAGTATAACTTCCCATTCTGTGGTTGCACATGATGTAGAATTACACTGGTTGTGTATCCATATATGAACGTAGGAAAGTTATGTCTGATTCATTCTACTGTCTTTCCTATTCTCTTCCCCCACTTCCCTTTGTTCCCCTTTCTCTATTCCAATGAACTTCTAATCTTCCCTCCCACCCCCCTTCTTGTGTGTTAGCATCCACATATCAAAGAGAACATTTGGTCTTTGATTTTTCAGATTGGTTTATTTCACTTAGCATGGTAGTCTCCAGTTCCACCCATTTATTGGCAAATGCCATAATTTCATTCTTCTTTATGGCTGAGTAATAGTCCATTGTGTACACATATATACCACATTTTATTTATCCATTCATCTGTTGAAGGGCCCCTAAGTTGATTACACAGCTTAGCTATTATGAATTAAGCCACTATAAACATTGATGTGGTGGTGTCACTATAGTATGCTGATTTTAAGTCCTTTGTATACCTATGCTGAGGAGTGGGATAACTGGGTCAAATGGTGGTTCCATTCCAAGTTTTCTGCACCTCTTGACTTTTGACTGACAGGAAAATGACATCAAACTTTTAAGTACCCACAGCCATAGCAATTCTAAGTAACTACCATTTCTAATTGGATTCTTAGCCATACATTCTTACAGATTTTATGGTTTGGAGGGACTACCCTTATCTCCCAAAGTTTCTGGATCTGGTAACAAAAGTTTCCCCCTTCAGGGTAACTTGGATTCCTTATCAACATTATTTTGGGTCTGCATTTCTCCTGCAGCTAACAGGTAATTTGCTGAGGGATCTGACATTCTGTGCACTTAGGCCAGGCAGGGCTGCAGGTAAATTGTTTCTTGGAAAAGAAAGTATGTGGGGGTCAGCACAGTAGGGCCCTCTTATAGAAGTATCCTCTTAACCTCATTTTCCCATGATTCACACCTTTCTGTCCCCTAACAGTATTGCCAAATTTGTGGCAGACCATATGTACAACAAATGTTCAAGGGGCACATGGACTGACAATGACAATAGAGGGATTTCAAGGCACAGATCTTTGGGAACTGTGGTCCAAAAAGATTAGGTAACTACAAGATGGAGAAGTAATGTAATTTATTCATCCAACAACTCTATACTGCACACCTAATCTATCCTGTGCCCTGTGCTGAATAGTTGCCTCTCTTCAAGCATCACATGCTATACAAAGGGTCATGGGACAGGTGCAAACATGTTCAATTTTCAGTGGATTAGAATCATTTCCAGCTGTGATACCTGTGAAGTCTTTAGAAAACATCTGTTTCTTCAACCATTCAATAAATCAATAAACATTGAGTAGGCATCTGCTCTGTACCTGGAGCTGTAGTAGCTACTCAAGTCAAGATCCTTAAGATTCCATGGTAGAGAAAAACATACCAAAATACATTAAAGCCAGGTATGGCGGTACATGCCTATAATCTCAGTAATTTGGGAGGCTGAGGCATGAGGATCACAAGTTCAAAGCCAGTCTCAGCAATTTAGCAAGACCCTGTCTCAAAGTAAAAAATAAAAAGGGCTGGTGATGTTTTTTAGTGGTAAAGCATCCCTGGGTTCAATCCTCAGTACCAGTTTTTTAAAAAATCAAAGCATTATGTTCCCAGACTAGAGCAGGCTTTCCCTAGATTAGCAGTGAGGGAGAGTAATTCAATGGGAGAAAGACCTTCCCAAAAGGTGTGGCTTCCACCTTCCTGAGAGGATTTGTTCCTTTAGCTTGATTTTTAGTGGCTGCCTCCCTTCTTGTCTTCCACTCGTCCCCTCCCAGCAGATTTCATTTCCTGTGTCTATCTTGGCATCCCTCTAAATCCAAGACTCTCAGACTGAGGCCTGGCCTCTCGGTATCATTGGGCGTGATCTCAGACAATTGCTTAACTTCCCTGAGTCTCCCTCTTCCCATCTGAAGAAAGAAGGAGCCATCACCTGAGGCTTGCGGCTCACTCCAGCCAGGATGACATTCACACTCCCCTGCACACAGCGCTCCTCCAGGCCTTCCTTTCTTTACAGGGCTGCATCCATGCCCCTCCCCCGTGCCACCTGGCAAACATCAAGGCTCAGCTCAAATACCTGCAGGCAGGTCTCCCCTGCTCACACACAGGCACACACAAGATTTTAGTGTGACCTTCCTTTACACTACCATTACCTCGTGAAAAGCCACAGCATGAAACGGGCAAAGGAGAGATAAAGACAGGTTTGGGTCGTGGCCCCTCACCTTGCCTCGAGAGCCACGGTTTCTCATTTGTACAAGAAAAATACCTAAATGTGCACGTCCAGTCAGTTTATGGGAATAAGAAACAATGCCCAGTGCGTGGCCCCTAAGGGGTGCTCCGTAAAGCCTGCCCCACACCTGTCAGGGGCCCTCACTGTAAGGAACCGGAGAGCCCGTCGCGGGTCTCCGCGCTCGACTGCCTGCTGCCTGAGGGCAGCGTGGGTGCACATGCGCAGCTGCGGCGCGGTCCGAGGGGCGAGGCGGGCCGGGCCCAGAGGAACGTGGCTCCAATTCCCCGGGGGAAAGCCAAGGGCCGCGGACCCCACCTCCAGGAAGTGACGCCACTGGGACAGCAACGCTGAGCGGGACCCGCCGGAGCGGGGCGAGCGTAGGATGGCGGAAGCGGAAGGGAGTTCTTCGCTCCTGTTGCCGCTGCCACCGCCCCCTCCCGGGATGGCGGAAGTGGAGGCGCAGACGGCGGCCGAGACGGACATGAAGCAGTACCACTGCTCCAGCGGCGTCACCATGGACGTGGAGCGGAGCCGCTTCCCCTACTGCGTGGTATGGACGCCCATCCCGGTGCTCACGTGAGTCTCCTTCAGCGTCCGCCGGGGGATGACGAGGGCCCCGAGAGAGCCAGGGCCCTCGCCGTGTCCTCCGGAGGGTCCCCCCGCCCCCGACACGCCGCAAGCCCTCCCGCTGGAACTGTCCCGCATTCCTCACCCGGTCGCCAGAACCCTGCCACCCGCGCTGCCTGTTTCCGCTGACAGGCTCCCCGCCCTGGTCGCACCTATTCTAGACTGGAAGAAAAACAAATGTAGTCAGGCGGGAAAGGCCAGGGGACTGCTCCCAGTCCAACTCGCAACTCGAGAGCTGCGGGCGTACAGAAGAGGACTTGGTTAGAGGAGATGTCTTCATTCATTCCCGGGTTTATACACTCATTGAGCAAATGCTTATTGATCACTTGCAGTATGCTAGACACCCTGCTGTGTCTGGAAGCAACAGCGGGAGTTTGGCTGGGGCCACACCGGCTCCTGGGAGGTCACATGGGAAGGGGCCACCAGAGGTCTGGGAGACTAACCCTATGTCTTACCATTTCAGTTGCAAAGCAGGTGCAGGTCCCAGGGTGTCTGCCTCCCAGAGGAAGTTTCTGTGTATAGCCTTTGTCAGGGGAGAGGCAGGTGCACAGCTGCTGCTTGCTGCCCTCATACTTTAGCTGGTAACAATAACTGCTCCTCCAAGTGCCAGTTTGCCAAGCCCTTTCGCTCCCATTTTCCATGAATTTCACATCCACTTTCTAAGGTAGGAACTATCTTCTTCCATGGTAAAGCTAAGCTTCTAGCATAGTTTTGGTGAGGTTCCTACCCCAGCAAGCAAAGACTTTCAAAACTCAGTTTTCTGACTGTAGAACTTGTTACCTTTCAGCTACTTCTTACCACCTTTCACCCAATGTAATAAATTTGTTCCCTCTAGCAGAAATAGCCAAGTGGTAAAGTTCTGGAGCGGGGATCATTTTTGACCTTACATGTTGCTTACATGCTACATCCTAAAGTGTCCTTAACATTTATACTAAAATACTTGTATTGTTTTGTTTTCAAATGCTTGTGCATTTAAGAGCATCCAAATCTGAGTCCTTTAAAAATATGTTTTTAAAGAACACGTGTTCATTAATTATTCAATCGATAATTAAAACATTTGCTAAGTGACTGCTATGTGCCCAGATAGTTCTAAGTGTAAGAATATATGATGGTGAATAAAGCAAATGCAGTGCTTGTTCTTGTAGACTGTTAGTCCTGATGGAAGGAGTACATGGTAAACTAACAAGAGAACTTCTGATAGTGATTAGTGCTATGAAGAAAATAAAATATTAATATGAAAGTAACTGGACAGGATATTCAGGGAACCTCTGGGTTTGGTTAAAGCGTGTCATGTTATCCTAAGTTTTCTCTCAACTTTTCTCATTTTCAAAAACACCATTTGTGCATGGTATTCTGCAGAGAACTGACAGCAACATGAGGTGGAGGCACCATGGTCCCCAGTCATCTGGGCCAGAAGCAGTTCACATGCCAGTTGTATTTAGATCTATCTACAGGTGTTCATAAGTCCACGATGAGTAAAATAATCATTTGCCCATCAAAGGACTCTTTCTGTCTTCAGAGGACTAGTGATTGAACCTGGGGCACTTTACCACTGAGCCACATCCCTCTTTATTTTTTATTTTAAGACAGAGCCTCATTAAGTTGCTGAGTCTGGCCTTGAACTTGTGGTCCTCTTCTTGCACTTTTAAATTCAGGGCATTTATTGATAATTTAGTCAGATATTTAATGAGTTGCAGTTATGTACCAGGAACTGTCCTAGGTGGTACTACGGTAAACAAGACGAAAATCCTTCTTCTCGTGGAGCTTAAGTTCAAATGGACAGAGAGAGTCAGCATCCAAGTAAGCAAGATAATTTCAGGTAGTCATGCATGGATGTTGTGAAGAAAACAAATCAGGGTAATGGATCTTGGGTGTGTAGACTACTCCAGAAGGCATAATTTAGGGAAGACCTCCAGAGTCTTGAAACTCTGCCCAATCTTCCCTTATAATGATAGCTTGAACACATCTGCTGTTCCCCACCACTGATACTTTAGTCAGGGTCACCATCATCTGCGACTGGAATTACAGCAGTAGCCTCTGAACTGGCCTCCCGCCTGCTCTCCTTGCCTCTCCCCTCTCATTCTTCATGCACAGGCCACACTTTCTGCTTGGAGATTTCTGCCAGTAAATGTCCTTTCACAGGTCAAAGTTAAAAGTCATCTCTGTGAGTCTGCTGACTCTGCCCCAGCCTCTGTTCTGTGTAACTACTTCCTTGAGCTGCATCTGTACAGGTTTTGCCTCCACCTCCCTAGCACGGTGCTTTGTGCTCATGCTTAGTCAGCCTTGAGACCAGGACCTGGCTGCTGGCCCTGTGAGACCTGCTTTAGCTGGGTCATTGTCTCCAGCACTCAGGCCTTGTAGGACCATGCTTCTCAGGCTACACACTTATCTGGAATTTTTGTGTGTTATATATTGAGGCCCATTTGAGATTTGTTTTTTTAAAAGGCCTGTGGCACATGCCTAAAGTCCTAGATACTAGGGAGACTTGAAATTGAGTCTGGCCAACACAACAAGACCCTGATTCAAAAAAAAAAAAAAAAATGATCTAAGCTTTAAAGCTGGACATGGTGGCACATACCTCTAATCCCAGCTACTTGGGACACTGAGGCAGGAAGATCACAAGTTCGAGGTCAGTGTGGGGAGTTTAGCAGGACCTTATCTCAAAATAATAAAAAGGGCTGGAGAATGTAGGGAGGTGACTTAGTGGTAGAGCATGTGCCTGGTATGCACCAGGCCCTGGGTTCAATCTCCAGCACCACAAACAAAAAGTAAAAAACAACAAAACTCTAGACTTTTGGTTCCTGGGGCACGCCATGTTTTGTCCTGATCTCTGCCCTTGCACATGTGTTCGTCATTTCCTTAGAGAAGCCTTCCTTGAACCACCCCCATACACTCACAGATTGATTTAAATGCCCACCCCACTCTTTAACTTTCTTACTGAGGTACTGTATGCAATAAAATGCATAGACCTTAAGTATGTAACTCAATGAATCTATATATGTCCACATCATTTAACTGCCATAAAGAGCATTTCCAGGGCCCCTTGTGGCCCAGCCAGACAGTTCTGCGGAGATAACCCCTTTGACCTCTAGACATAGTTGAGTTTTTCCATCTCTTGAATTTTATATAACTCTACCACAGTTTAATTATTGTACTATTGTTGAACATTTGGATTATTTCCAGTTATTTTCCTGTCAACTTTATTGAAATAATTTATATGCAATAAAAGACACATTTTAAGAGTACAGTTCAATGCCGGGCATGGTGGCGCACACCTGTAATCCAAGCGACTTGGGAGGCTGAGTCGGGAGGATCGCGAGTTCAAAGCCAGCCTCAGCAACTTAGCAAGGCCCTTAGCAACTCAGTGAGACCCTGTCTCTAAACAAAATACAAAATAGGGCTGGGGATGTGGCTCAGTGGCCGCGTGTCCCTGAGTTCAATCCCTGGTTCCAAAAAAAAAAAAAAAAAAAA
>JAJEJO010004252.1:0-57522 GCA_020662805.1 Glaucomys volans
TGTGTGTATGTGTGTGTGTGTGTGTGTGTGTGTGTGTGTATCACAATTTCTTAATCCATTCATCTATTGATGGGTATCTGGGTTGATTCCATAATTTAGCTATTGTGAATTGTACTGCTACAAACATTGATGTGGCTATGTCACTCAAGTATGCCGATTTTAGACCTTTGGGGAATATACTCAGACATGGGATAGGTGGGTCATATAGTGGTTCTATCCGTAGCTTTTCAGGAATCTTTAAACTTCTTTCCAGAGTTGTTGTAATAGTCTACAGTCCTTTGTGTTATTTTTCCCATTTATTGATTGTTGTTGTTGTGTGTGTGTGTGTGTGTGTGTGTGTGCATGCTAAGTTTTTTGAGTTCTTTGTATATTCTGGATATTAATCCTGTTTTGGATGAGTACCTGGCCAAGATTTTCCCATTCTTTAGGGTCTCTCTTCCTGCCCTTATTCATTTCCTTAGCTGTGAAGAAGTTTTTTAGTTTAATGGCATCCCACTTATTGTTTGTTAGTTTTATTGTTTATACTTTGGGGGTCTTGTTAAAGAAGTCTGTGCCAGCACCTGTATGATGGAGTGTTAACTCTATGTTCTCTTCTATGAGTTATAAGGTTTCTGGCCTAATTCCTAAATCTTTGACTCATTTTGATTTGAGTTTTGGGCAGGGTGAAAGGAGTCTAATTTCATTTTTCTACACATAGCTAATCAGTTTTCCTAGCACTATTTATTTTTTTATTTTATTTTATTTTATTTTTTTGAACCAGGGATTGAACTCAGGGGCACTCAGCCACTGAACCACATCCCCAGCCCTATTTTGTATTTTATTTAGAGACAGGGTCTCACTGAGTTGCTTAGGGCCTCGCTAAGTTGCTGAGGCTGGCTTTGAACTCACGATCCTCCTGCCTCAGCCTCCCAAGCACTATTTATTAAAAGGCTGTGTTTTCTACAAGATATATTTTTGGTTCCCTTGTCAAATATCAGATAGCTATAGGTTTGTGGGTTTGCCTCCGTGTCTTCTACTCTATTCTATTGGTCTTCATGTCTATTTTGGTGCCAATTTTACGTCTATTTGGTGCTGGGTCGTGTGTGTGTGTGTGTGTGTGTGTGTGTGTGTGTGTGTATGCTGGGGATTGAACCCAGTGCCTTGTGTATGTGAGGCAAGCACTCTACCAACTGAGCTATATCCCTAGCCCACTATACTGTAGTATAATTTCAGATCAGGTATTGTGATGCTTCCTGCTTCATTTTTCTTACTTAGTATTGCTTTGGCCATTCTGGATTTCTTATTCTTCAAAATAAATTTAAGAAATGTTTTTGATAATTCTGTGAAGAATGTCATTGGTGTTTTGATAGGAATTGCATTGAATATGTGAATTTCTTTTGTCAGTATGGCCATTTCAACAAAATTAATTCTGCCTATCCAAGAACATGGACTGTCTTTCCATCTTTTAAGGTCTTCTTCAATTTCTTTCTTTAGTGTTTTACCATTTTCACTGCAGATCTCTTTTGCCTCCTTGGTAAGATTATTTCCCAAGTATTTTTTGAGGTTATTACAAATGGGATAGTTTTTCTGATTTATTTCTTGACTGAATCACATTGAAGTGTAGGAAAGCTATTGATTTATGACTGTATATCCTGCTACTTTGCTAAATTCATTTTTTTTGTTTAATTAGTGAGTTTATTCCATTTAATTATGTAAGAATACTGGTATACATCTGCATCATTGCCCTGTGTACATGTATGAATGCTAAATTCATTTATAAGATCTAGAAATCTTCTGGTGGAGTTTTTCTTAATCTTCTTGATATAGGATCATATCATTAGCAAACAAGATAGTTTGATTTATTTTTCTATTTGTATACTCGATTGTTTTTTCTTGATTGTTTTTTCTTGATTGCTCTGGCTAATGTGTTTTATTATATTTTTTATTTTTACAGACTGCATTTTGATTCATTGTACACAAATGGGTAGAACTTTTCATTTCTACAGTTGTACACAGTGGAGATTCACACCATTCATGTAATCATACATGTACATAGGGTAATACTGTCTGTCTCAGTCTACTATCTTTCTTTCCCCCACCCCCTCCCACCCCATTTTCCTCTACACTATCCATAGTTCCTCCATTCTTCTCTTGCCCCCCACCTCCCACCCCACCCCCCTTTATCATCATCCATTTATTAGAGAAAAAATTTGGCCTTTGGTTTTGGGGGCTTTGCTTAATTCACTTAGCATGATATTCTCCAACTCCATCCATATACCAGTAAATGCCATAATTTTATTCTTCTTTATGACTGAGTAATATTCCATTGTGTATATATGACACAGTTTCTTTATCCATTCATCAACTGAAGGGCATCTAGGTTGGTTCCACAATCTAGCTATTGTGAATTGAGCTGCTATGAACATTGATGTGGCTGCATCTCTGCAGTATGCTGATTTTAATTCCTTTGGGTATAAGCCAAGGAGTTGGATAGCTGGGTCAAATAGTGGGTACATTCCAAGTTTTTTGAGGAATCTCCACACTGCTTTCCAGAGAGGTTGCACCAATTTGCAACTCCACCGACAATGTATGAGTGTGCCTTTTTCCCCACATCCATGCCAACACTTATTATTGCTTGTGTTCTTGATAATAGCCATTCTAATTGGACTTATGTGAAATCTCAGGGTGGTTTTAATTTGCATTTCTCTAATTACTAGAGATGATGAGCACTTTTTATTTACTTTTTGATCACCTGTATATCATCTTCTGTGAAGTGTCTGTCTAGTTCCTTAGCCCATTTATTGATTGGGTTCTTTGCATTTTCAGTGTAAAGTTTTTTAAGTTCTTTACAAATTTTGGAGATTAGTGCTCTGTCTGAAGTGGGTGTGGAAAAGATTTTATCCAACTCTGTAGGTTCTCTTTTCACATTATTGATATTTTTCCTATGCTGGGAAAAAGCTTTTCAGTTTGAATCTATCCTATTTATTGATTCTTGCTTTTAGTTCTTGTGCTCTGGGTATCTTGTTAAGAAAGAAAGTCTGGTCCTAAGCCAACATGATGAAGGTTTTCCTTCTATTTGGTGAAGGGTATCAGGTCTAATTCCTAGATCCTTGATCCATTTTGAGTTGAGTTTTGTACAGGGTGAGAGATAGGGGTTTAATTTTAGTTTACTGCATATGGATTTCCAGTTTTGCCAGCACCATTTGTTGAAGAGGCTATCTTTTCTCCATTGTATGTTTTTGGCACCTTTGTCTAGTATGAGATAACTGTACTTATGTGGGTTTGTCTCTCTGTCTTCTATTCTGTACCATTGGTCTACCTGTCTACTTTGGTGCCAATACCATGCCATTTTTGTTACTATTGCTCTATAGTAGAGTTTAAGGTCTGGTATTGTGATACCTCCAACATCACTCTTCCTGCCTAGGATTACTTTGGCTATTCTGGGTCTTTTGTTGTTCCAGATGAATTTCATAATTGCTTGCTCTATTTCTGTGAGGAATGTCATCAGGATTTTAATTGGAATTGCATTAAATCTGTACAGTGCCTTTGGAAGTATGGCCATTTTGATAATATTAATTCTGCATATCTATGAACACAGATCTTTCCATCTTCTAAGGTCTTCCTCAATTTCTTCCTTTAATGTTATGCAGTTTTCACTGTAGAGGTCTTTCACCTCTTTTGTTAGATTGATCCCCAAGTATTTTAATTTTCTTGAGGCTATTGTGAATGGAGTTGTTTTCCTCATTTCTCTTTCAGATGATTAATTGCTTATGTATAGAAATACATTAGATTTATGTGTGTTGATTTTATATCCTGCTACTTTGCTGAATTCACTTATTAGATCTAGAAGTTTTCTGATGTAGTTTTTTGGCTCCTCTAAATATAGAATCATGTCATTGTAAAATAGTGCCAGCTTCAGTTCTTATTTTCCTATTCACACCCCATTAATTTCTTTGGTCTGTCTAATTACTCTGGCTAGTGTTTCAAGCATGATGTTGAATAGAAGTGGTGAGAGAGGGCATCCCTGTCTTTTTCCAGTATTTGGAGGGAATTCTTTCAGTTTTTCTTCATTAAGAATGATGTTGGCTGTAGGCTTAACATAAATAACCCTTACAATATTGAGGTATGTTCCTACTATCCCTATTTTTTCTAGAGTTCTGAGCATGAAGGGGTGTTGTATTTTGTCAAATGCTTTTGCTGCATCTATTGAAATAATCATATGATTCTTAACCTTAAGTCTATTGATGTGATGAATTACATTTATTGATTTCTGGATGTTGAACCAACCTTGCATCCCTGGGATGAACCCCACTTGATCATGGTGCTTTATCTTCTTAATATGTTTTTGTATGCAATTTGCCAGAATTTTGTTAAGGATTCATCATATAGAGTGGTCTAAAGTTTTCTTTCCTTGATGTGTCTTTCTCTAGTTTTGGTATCAGAGTAATACTAGCTTCATAGAATGAATTTGTAAGGATTCCCTCCTTTTCTATTTCATGAAACACTTTGAGAAGGATTGGTATAAGTCCTTCTTTGAAGGTCTTGTAGAACTCAGCTGAGAATCTGTCTGGTCCAGGCTTTTCTTGGTTGGTAGGCTTTCGATGGCTTCTTCTATTTCATTACTTGAAATTGATCTGTTTAAATTGTGTATGTCCTCCTGGTTCCATTTGGGAGAATCCTATGTCTCTAGAAATTTGTCAATCTCTCTGAGATTTTCTATTTTGTTGGAGTATAGATTTTCAAAATAGCTTCTAATTATGTTATGTATTTCAATGGTGTCTGTCATGATATTTCCTTTTTCACCATGAATTTTAGTAATTTAAATTTTCTCTCTCCTTCTCTTCATTAGTGTGGCTAAGGGTTTATCTATTTTGTTTACTTTTTCAAAGAATCGACTTTTTGTTTTGATGATTTTTTGAATTGTTTCTTTTGTTTCAATTTCATTGATTTCAGCACTGATTTTAATTATTTCCTGTCGTCTACTACTTTTGATGTTGTTCCATTCTTCTTTTTCTAGGGCTTTGAGATATAATGTTAGGTCATTTAGATGTTGACTTTTTATTCTTTTCTTGAATGTGCTACATGCAATGAATTTTCCTCTCAGTACTGCTTTCATAGTGTCCCAGAGATTATGATATGTTGTATCATCATTCTCATTTACCTCTAAGAATTTTTTTATCTCCTCCCTGATGTTTTCTGTTATCCATGCTTCATTCAATAGCATATTATTCAGTCTCCATGTGTTGGAGTAGTTTCTGTTTTATCATTGATTTCTTATCATTGATTTCTAATTTCATTCCATTATGATCTGAGAGAATACAAGGTAGTATCTCTATATTTTTGTGTTTACTAAGGGCTGCTCTGTAGAATAACATATGGTCTTTTTTAGAGAAGGATCCATGTGCTTCTGAGAATAAAGTGTATTCACTCATTAGTGGATGAAATATTCTATATAGATCTGTTAAGTCTAAGTTATTGATCTTGTTATTGAATTCTATGGTTTCTTTGTTTAGTTTTTGTTTGGAAGATCTATCCAGTGGTGACAGCGGTGTGTTAAAGTCATCCAGAATTATTGTGTTGTGGTCTATTTGATTCCTGGAATTGAGAAGGATTTGTTTTCCCAAAATGGTGGCAGCCACAGGTAACCAAACCTGCAGGTACTGTGGCAGTGGACTTCCAGGCAACAACAGGCAGCTGGCAATCCCCTGCTGGTCTGTGGGCAGTCTGCAGTCTACTGGCAGACAATCAGCAGGTGCACCTCAGGCGGTGGGTGATGGGTAGGTGAACAGCGGGCAAGAGGCAGGCAGTCGGGCAAATGTCAGGTGATAGGCTGCAGTCAGTGAACAATCTGCACTCAATAAGCAGACGATATGCTGGCAGACTTCAGGTGATTGAGGAAGACAAATAGGGTAAACAGCAGGGGATCAATGAGCAGCAATGACTGCCTCACAGAGAAACAGATTTTCCTCTGTTTGAAACCCGAGTTATGGAGCAACAAGGAATGCAGCCTCCCTCTAGTGTGCCATCTGGGATCCAAAAACCTCTGGCTAATGTTTTGAGGATTCTGTTGAATATCAGTGGTGAGAGTGGACAGCTTTGTCTTGTTCCTGAATTTAGTAGAAATGATTTTAGTTTTTCTCCATTTAGTATGATGTTAATTTTGGGTTTGTCATAGGTGGTCTTTATGATATTGAGGAAAGCTTCTTCAATCCCTAGCTTCTCTAGCATTTTTAACATGAATGGGTATTGAATTTCATCAAAGCCCTTTTTTGCAACCATTGAGATGATCATGTGATTTTTGTTCTTAATTCTGATTAAGTGATGAATAACATTTATCGATTTGTATGTGCTGAATCAATCTTGCATCTGTGGAATGAAACACACTTGATCATGGTATATTGTCTTCTTAATGTCTTTTTGATGTGGTTTGCTAATATTTTATTTAGGAGTTTTTCATCTGTATTTATCAGGGATATTCTATAGCTTTCTTTCCTTGATGTGTCTTTGACTAGTTTTGGTATCAGTGTTATAATAGCTTCATAAAAAATGTTTGGGTGTGTTCCCTCTCAATTTTGTGGAATACCTTGAAGAAGACTGGTGTTATTTCTTCCATAAAGGTCTGGTAGAACTCAGCTGAGAATCCATCAGGTCCAGGGCTTTTCTTTTTTTTGGAAGGCTTTTAGCTGCTGTTTCAATTTCATTACTTGATGTTTAGGATTTCTTTACCTTTCTGGTTCAACTTGGGCAAGTAATATGTGTTTAAAAATTTGTGCATGTCTTTTAGACTTTCCAGTTTATTGGAGACTAAATTTTCAAAATAGGATCTAATAATCCTCTGGATTTCAGAGGGGTCAGTGGTGATATCTCCTTTCTAATCTCTGATCCTACTGATTTACCTCTTACTCTTTTTTTTCTTTTGGTCAGTTTGGCTATAGATTTGTCAAGTTTAATTATCTTTTCAAAGAACCAACTCTTTGTTACATTGATCCTGTGTATTTTTTACTTATTCTCAATTTCATTGATTTCAACTTTGATCTTAATTATTTCCTGTCTTTATTTGTTTGGGGTTAGTTTGTTCTTTTATTGAGGACTTGAGGTAGAGCACAAACCAATTTGTTTGAGATTTCTCTAATTTATTTATTTTTTTCTTTTGTTCTAATTACTTATATATAATAGCAGAATGCATTTCAACTCATTGTACACAAATGGAGCACAACTTTTCATTTCTCTGGTTCTACACAATGCAGAGTCACACCATTTGTGCAATCATACATACACATAGGGTAATAATGTCCCATCTCATTCCACCATCTTTCTGACCCTGGTACCCTCTTTCCTCTGCTGCCTTCCTTCTGTCCTATCCAAAGTTCCTCCATTTTTCCCTAGCCCCCTCCCAATATGAATCAGCATCCACATATCAGAGAAAACATTTGGCCTTTCATTTATTGGGTTTTGCTTACTTTGCTTAGCATGATATTCTTAAACTCCATCCATTTCCATGCAAATGCCATAATTTTATTCTCCTTTAAGGCTAAGTAATATTCTATTGTGTTTCTTTATCCATTCATCTATTGAAGGGCATCTAGGTTGGTTCCAAAGTTTAGCTGTTGTGAAAGGAGCCGCTAAAAACATTGATGGGGCTGCATCCCTGTAGTATGCTGATGTTAGGTCCTTTGGGTATAGACTGAGGAGTGAGATAGCTGGGTCAAATGATGGTTCCATTCCAAGTTTTCTAAGGAATCTCCATACTGCTTCCTAGAATGATTGCACCAATTTGCAATCCCACTAGCAATGAATGAGTGTACCTCTTTCCCCACATCCTCATCAACACTTATTGTTACTTCTATTCTTGATCATTGCCATTCTGACTGGAGTGAGATGAAATATTAGTTTTGATTTGCATTTCTCAAATTACTAGAGATGTTGAACATTTTTTCATATATTTGTTGATCGATTCTGCCCTTGATATCTGGAGCCTGTATGGTCTAGATACAAATTTCTTTGTTCCTATGTCAGTCACTCTGTCAGGCACACTCTGGGAATCATAGTAGGTTGGCAACTTCCTTTATGAGTTCCTATATCTTGTCAGTGCTCACTGCTGAGCAGCACTTATCGATGGCTCCTGCACTCGCAACCACTTTCTGTACCCAGGAATGTTTTCTGTGCCAGTTATTTCATTTCCTGCTGAACTAACTACTAATGGGGAGAGTGATTTTCTGCTGGCTTTAACTGAACCACTTCTCCCGCTGACTCTGTCCACTAAGATCAGCCTTTCCCTCTAATCCACAGGTTCCCCCAAGCCAATTTTTTTTATTTTCTTATCCACCAACTTCACTGTCTTCTCCCTCTGCCTACATTCCCCTCTCCCCTCAGTCACCATGGCTAAAACCACTGGCAGCCAAGCTGGCTTGTCTCTAACATATTATTTCCTATATTGTGTTTGAAGTTTCTTACTTTCTGTGTCTGTATGACTTCTTTTATAGTCTAGCATTAAGGTTCATTGAGCTCCCTTAGTTACCTACCTTACTGAAGAGCAGTCTTCCTGCTTCATAAGTCAGGTGCTACAGAACTGCTGGGAAGTGCACACTTCCTCTAACCTGCCATCCTCTGTCTTCCTCTAAGTTGTTCTTGTTAGATAGTTTGGTCACAGTGATGAAAAATTGGTAACATAAAAATGGATACCAAAAAGTGAGGTAATTGCTGTGACTATACTTGACCATGTAGTTCAGAAGCCCTTGGACTTTGGAAAAATTTGAAGATGCAGACTAGAAGATCTTATGAAGATGTAAGTGGAGCTTCATGGGTAGTTCTGGTAGGATCTCAAAAGAACAGAATATCAATAGTAATGTGGACAGCAAAGATTGTGCTCATGGTGTTTCAGATGGAAATGAGGACTCTGTTGGGAATTGAGCTAGAAACCATTCTTGTTCCATTCTGACAAAGAACTTGTCTACGCTTCATTTATGTCCTGAGAATTTCTGTGAGGCTGAATTTAAAAGTGACTGATTAATAAATCTGAGAGAGTAAATTTCAAGGCATGCAGCATTCAAACAATGAAATGGGGCAATGTTAAAACTTTGAACCAAGTTTAATGTGAGAATCAGGAGCAAAAAACATAAAAGAAATATTTTTTTAATTTTGCATGTAAAATTGAGAAAATGCATGTAAAATTGAGGCCAAAGAAGACAAAGTTGCTGATATTAGCAATATTAGAGAAACCAAGTACATTGCACGGAGACAATAGAAAAGATTCCTTGAAAGCTCCTCAGAAACCCATCACAGACTTGATGGTGTAAAAGTGTAAACTCATTTGAGCTTTTTGTTTGTTTGTTTTGTTTTGTTTAGAAGAGCATACCTTGGTGTCCTGACCACACTAGCCTTCCTTGGAATCCTTTTTCCAGGATTCATTTCACCATACTCAGCCATCCAGGCTCTCAGAGTTTGATATAGCTATGGTCCAAGGAGTCTCAGATATGGCTAAAACTGGTGGTAAGCCTTGGCATCATCCATGTTGTGCTCATTTTATATGAATGCAGGATGCTAGAGGTAGGAGGTCATGGAGAATTCCACCAGGATTTCAAAGTAAGGCCTTCAAGGACAAAGTGTATCAGAGTGGAATCCCTGAAAGAAACTACTGATAGAGAAATGCCTGAAATTTTAAGAGTGAAGCCAAAGATGCACTGGAGACCCCAGAAATTAAGAGATGTCAGGAATGTGAAACATCTAAGGAAAACTGGAGGCAATGGGGAGAGTCAGCCCAAGAGAAAGGCCATGTGAGTTGCAATGGGCAAGGCCATAGGGTTGGTGCTACCCCAAGCCATTTGGAATCATACATCACCACATGCCCCAAATGCTGGACATGTAGCTATAGGATTTAATATTTTCTCAGCTGGGTTTTGGTCTTTCATGGTCCCATCTGTTTTTTCTATGCCCCAATTTGTCCCTTATGGAATGGAAATATTTATACCATTATATGTTGGAAGCATGTAACTTGCTTTTTGATTTTTACAAGGTCTCACAGCCAAGAGTTTCCCTTGAGTCTCAAAGGAGACTTTGGACTTGGACTTGAGAGATGCTGAAATTGTTAAGGCTATGGGAACCCTTGGAGATGGACTAAATTTTGCATTTTGAGATGAGCATTAGTGTATGGGAGTCAGGGGAAGAATGTTATGGTTTGGATCTGAAATATCCACCAGAAGTTCATGAGCAATGTCCAGAGGTGGGGCTTATAAGAAATTATTGGATCATGGGATTCTTACCTCATCAATCCATTTGACTAATTAACAACTACTGGATAGTAACTGTAGGCAGATATGGCATAGCTGGAGGAAGCAGGTCACTGAGGAATATAACTGTCCCTTCAGAATATCTCTCTCATATCTCTCTCTTTCTCTCTCTCTCCTCCTTCTCCTCCTCCTCCTCCTCTTCCTCCCCCTCTCCCTCCTCCTCTCCCTCCCTGTTTTCCTCCCTCCCTCTCTCCTTCTTCCTCTCATCTTACAAGCTGCCATGAGCTGAGCATACCATAGATTCCCAAAGTACTTTGTCTGCCTTGGAAACTACTGACCATGGACTGGATCTCTGAAACCAGTAACTGAAATAAATCTTTTCTCCTCTAAGTTGTTCTTCTCAGGTATTTTTGTTACAGCAAAGCTGGCTAACACACTGACTTTGTACTTTTATAACTTCTTAATCTCAGTGATTCTACCAGTATTCTATTGATAGAGTGGAATTTTTTCTGAAAAATCAAGTTTTAGCCAGGCACAGTGAGGCATGCCATTGGTTGGAAGCTGAGATAGGAAGATCACAAGTTCAAGGCCAGCCTAGGCAACTTAGTGAAGCTCAGTCTAAAACATAAAAGGACCTGGGGATGTAACTCAGTTCTTGGCTAATACATACTGGGCCCTGGGTTCAATTGCCAGTGCTACAAAATTTTTAAATTGTTGTATTTTTTGTGTGAATATAAGCAGACTTAGTTTTCTCTTTACAAGCCAGAGATTCTCTTGTCTATTTCTAGCTTTATGGCACAAGATTTGTTGAATTACGATGGAGACTATTGGGTTTGCAAAACTGATTTCCTTGATTTATTCCTGATCTTTAAGTTAAAACATACAATCCTGAACTATTAGTGTGAAATTAGTTTTAGATATTAATTGATGTCTTTATACAGTTGGATTATTTAATTTAACATACTAATTCTGATAAAATTTTATCAGTAGTTGGTGTTAAAATTTATTGAATATGATTTTACATATATGGAGATAAGTAAGTCTTTTTAGTCTGTTAATATTCCGAATTGTACTAATTGATTTTCATATGAGGAACTGGGGTGAACTCCACTCATGTTTATTAAATGTTACTATAAAGCATTTGCTAAAATTTGAATGTGAATTTACATCTCTCTTCTTGATACTCATTTGGATTTTTTAGATCATCTTTGTAGCAACATATTTTAAGCTTGTAAAAAATATTTTATTAGATTATGTTAAATTATAAGATGCTAAATAGCTAAAGAATGAATTATATTCTTTTTAGTGAAATAAAAATTCAGTATCATTTAATGCTCATCACCTCATGTGTTAAGGCATAATGATCTTCAAAAGTGTGCAGTCAAATTAATGTTTTAGAACTGTAAACCAGATTACACATTTGAAAAGTGCAATGTTACGTAAATTTCATTGAATATTGTGCCGATCTTGATATAGAACATATACTTACATTTAATAGTGAAATCAGGAAAAATTCCATATTTTCTAGAACATGTAACAATGTTAATTCATTAGTATATACAAAACATAGCTAAAGCAGCAAGCAGTTCTAAAAAGTAGTGCTGTGCTAAGGAGTCATTACATGATAGAGGTTAAAAAGATGTGAGGAATTTTATAGCAATTATTTTGCAATAATGATAACAGCCATCTTGATGTACTGTTACATATGCTTTTCAACTCCTATAGTTCTCACAGAAACTGTGTGGTACAGAAACTATCATGACCCGCATTTCTTTTATGAAGATATTCAGGTTCAGAGGAGTTAGGAAGTGAGGCAGTATAGTGATATTTTAAAAATAATTTTTAACAACACTGAGGAAAAATATTTGGGCAGTTACATTCCCCCTTGTAGAGCCTGGGAGACATAATTCCATATGGGATAGAGGATCATCATGATAAAACAGTCCAGGAGGTCACAAAATACTTCTTACTTTTCCAAATAGGTGAGTTTGAGGTGGGTGCCCATGATAGTGGGGGAGTGGACATATTTCCATGGCATGACTTTCATGTTGCTGGGAACATTTGTGACTTTCATGGAGTCATTGTGAATACTTAAGAGAGAAACTGGCCAGATAAGACAAATAGGTGCATTCTGGAATATGGAGGACAGTTGAGATCCAGGCAAAGAATACAGAGATGGAAGGTTACATGTTCCTGACAGTCAATTCTTGCTGTCCCTGGGCACATTAAAATAGGCTTCCAATAGGCCAGTTTTATAAAAAAGCTTATTCGACAGAGCTGGGAATCCAGGTGCCTCAGGATTGTGCCCTAGGAAAACTGTACTTAAGAGCAGAAGATAATAGAGGAATGGAATTCAGTGCAGAGAAAAGGAACATACCAGCATACCCAGAAACCAGTATTACCTGAGGTCATTCATGGCAGGTAGAGGGAAAAGGAAGTTACCCAAATGAGGGCAAGTGCTTTTCTGAGGTAATGGGCAAGGCTTCGACCATGCTGGAGAAAGGATGTGAAATGCCCATGTGTGATAAACCACGGTTGAGATACAAGCCAGGATGATTTTTGCAACCTAGGCCTCAAGTCCTGAGATTGTTGTACCCGAAGAAAATAAAATCATCCAAGCCGTTCACATAAAGCCAAAAGAAGCCTTTATTTTAGCTGGCCAGCGGCAATCACCCTTACACCTAAAAGCGGTGTCCCAGGAAATAGTACATTAGTTCTTCTGTTGCCAGCATTTATAGGGAGTGGGAAGGGATTAGGGTGGGGCTATAGGGAGCGGGAAGGGATTAGGGTTAGGGAGACTCTCTCTCTCTCCTGATGGCACTGGAGAATCTTTCTAGGGAGTATAACAAGATTATACTGAATTTGTCTCAGATCTTCAAGACATGGATCTTGGCTGTATATTACTAATATCTCTAGACATACATCTACATATCTATTTGCAATCTACATTGGGATATGTACTGAATCCTATGAATGTGTGATGATCCAAAATGTTACCATGTTCATTTCATTTCTGTGATAAGACTGGCTTTCCTGAATGTATTGGCTGGAAGAAAATATTTTGTGACAGTTTTTCAAAAGAACAGATGACATAACTTTCCTATGCACATATATGAATACACCACAGTGAATCTCAACATAATATACATTCACAAGACTGGAAACTTAATTAGAATAAAATATACTCCATGTTTGTATAAATATGTCAAAATAGATTCTACTGTCATGTATAACTAAAAAGAAAAAGAACAAATTAAAAAGTTAAAAAAATTTAAAAGGAACAGATGCATTCACTAACAGAACTTCCCAGTAAAAGTATTTCAGTTCCCAAGGAAAATATTAATTATGAAAGAAAATGACCACAGTCAATAAGAAAAGAACACATAATAAGTAAATGCAATGAATATATGCAACAGAAGTATATGTGATATGATATACACATAATAGTTCAAGCTCCTGAGAACAGAAGAGGGCAAAACATATACTGATATCAGTGTATGCTTTGAAAGAAATGTACATTATTTCTACACTGTGAGTTCCAGTTGGTCCTGTCTGAGGGGTGTAAGTCTGCGTTGATATCTTGCATCTGATAGAGCCCGGGAAACCTGAATATGCTCAGGGTTGTGGTCCCACATGCCGAAATTGTCCAAGAGATCAAAGAACACTTCCTATTACCCAAATGGGTGGCTTGAAGTGGGTGCTCATGACAAGGGGTGAAAAGACATATTCCCACTATGTGACTCTCATGTTGCTGATAGTATGTGTGTTTCCATGGAGTCACAGTGAATATCTGGAAGGGAAGCCTTGGACTAGGTGAGACACATAGTTGGACTTTGAAGGACTGCTCAGCTCTAGACAAAATAGTCCAGACTTGGAAGTCTCCACATTACTGACTGCAAATGTTATTTGACCCTGTGAGAAATTGTACAGACTTCATCTGACTTAGGAGGAGTTTGATTTGTCATAGCTTGGGAGCCAGGGGCCTCAGGACTTTACCCCCATGAGAACTATAGTTTGGAGCTAAAGAAACTCAAGGAAAAACTTTCACTAGTGATATACTTGTGTGACCCACAGGAATTGAAATACTTTTACCAGGTATTTGTGTGTTAACTAAAAACACTGTCATCAAGGTGAATGCATATGCTCTTCCGAAACACAGTAGCAAGTACTTTTCTTTCAGTACTTTTTTTTCATTCAAGAAAGCCATTCTAACAGATAACAGAAAAGTGGGGAACATTTTTAATATTTTTCTTCACCACATATACATAGGATATAAGTGCTAATATGTAATATATACAGATGTATGTATGTGTGTTTAGAATTATCAGTAATAGAATTGCAAGGCTGTGTTTAGCATATAAATCATAAAGAAAAGATCCATGCCTAGAGAATCCAAGACATTACTTTCAGGACTCAGGCCAGGAGGTAAACAGGGTCCTATCAGAGACTCAAGCCTGCCTGGGTTTAAGGAATCACGTATGCAAATCCCTCCTTTCACCTGGGTCCAGGTCATGCCATCACCACCAAAAGTCAGTTCTGCTCATTCAGGTAATTTCCTCTGCCTTCCACCTGCCAGGAATGTGTCAAGTTGCCATTGTCACCTTGCTACACTGAGGTGTCCCCTACTTCTGAGATATAAAGTTTTCCCCAGGTTTCTCTTGCTCCCTTTGGAGATACCACAGGACACACTCTTACTGGAGTCCCCAGGATCTCCAGATGTAAAATATCAAGCTTCTCCTAAGTCAGACCAGGGGAAGCATATTTCAATGGATCTGGGAATAAATGGAACTGGCCCTCAGGAATATGTAGTTTGACAGCTCTGTTTTTCCCAGAAATAAGCTATCCACCAAGATTTTTTAAAAAATGAATGCAACCAGAATCCTTTATAGATTCAGGGCTCCTAGGTTGTGTCCTGTGTATGGGAAGTGCCCATATTTTATTCCTTAGAACAAGGCCATCTGGAAAAGACTGGAAATACTCTGCGCTCCTTTTGAGGTATGAGCTGATAGCATTACACATAGAGGGCCACTATCATCCTCAGGAGGGTGGGGTGTGGCTACATGTATCAAAACGTATGTGTTTCCATGGGACAAATTGACCACATTCATTTACTCTGTGATCTTTTTTATTCACAGATTTTTTTCCTTCCTGGTAATTAGCATGTTCCTTGAGAATTTAAGTAGCTTGGGAGCCAGGGGCCAGGAAGTTCTGTAAATTTCCTTAAAAACTCATAGATTGCCAGGGTGAATATGTCTGCTCTTCTGAAGCATTGCAGTAAGCACTTTTCTTTCAGTCAATAACTCCAAAAAAAAAAAAAAAAAAAAAAACAGTCTAACATCAAACATGCTGTCAGGGTAGACATTTTTAATGTTTTTGATAGGCATATATTCACAGGATCCTGTGAATGTAGGTTCCGTATTGAAACCTACATTTAGAGATATCCATAATAATTTATCCAAGTTGTGCTGAACAAGTTGTACCAAGGCCAAGAACCATGCCTGAGGACCTAAAATCTATCCAATATGATGGCAGAGCCTTATGTGCCAATGGCCTGCAGTCATGTAGGGCCCCAACCTGGGTATAGGACCTCCCTCATGAACATTTCACACCCCTAAGCAACATGGGGCCAAGTCACACCAACAACCTCCAAAAAGTGGCTCTCCTCATTCCGGTTATTTCTTCTAAACTGTACCTAGCAGGAACATGCTTCATGTTTTAACCGGGACCTTGGTATACTGGGTTTTACTTCTTTCCTTGGTGAATCCTTTTCCTCAGATTTCCCCCTTTCTGCCTGTGGTTCTGACATTGAAAGACTCTTCTAAAGGCCCCAGACTCCCCAGCTGTGACTAATAAAGTTCATCCTAAGTCTGGCCAGAAGAGGCTTGGGCCTGTGCACCTAGATTTAGTCAGAAGTGGTCCTGAGATGAAAGTGTAGCCTTCTAGATCTGGGTCATTCTACCTAGAACTCAGGGAATATTCCTAGCCCTGCAGCCTGGTCCCAGCTTCTCTACAAGGTATTCACACTGACTCCATTGTTTGTTGATTTCTGCCAGTTGTAGTGACTAAAACTGAAGCTCCTTGCTTGTTGAAATAGCTCTCATTTTTCACTTCTCACCAGTATGAAGTAGGATGGAATGGGAAGTAGTCAATTGGAGTTTCGTCTGGACAGATCATATTGATGCACTCTCAAAATGACACTCCTGAAAAGTTTTATGAGAAGAGTTCCAGTCCCCAAGGCCTAGGTCTAATCAGGACTTAGGGACTTTGTTGGGTGGTATCTGCTCTGGAGAGATTAGATCAATACACAATCCAGGACCAGGACCCAGCAGGTGTTATCTCTACTGGGAGTATGGATATAAGGAGTCTCCCAAGAATTCCCTCTAACATTCTGCTGCCCACATATATGGCCTGTTATGGTTTAGGTGTTCAGTGTCCCCCAAAATCTCAAGTGTGAGACAATGCAAGAAGGTTCAGAGAAGAAATGATTGGGCTATGAGAGCCTTAACCCTACCAGTGAACTGATCACCTGATGGGATTAAGTTGTAACTGAAGGCAGGTGGGGTCTGGCTAGAGGAGGTGGGGCTTTGGGGTCATGGCTTAGGGGTATATATTTGTATCCGGCAAGTGGAGATCTTTGTTTCTTCTTCCTGATCATCCTGTGAGCTGCTTCTCGGTGCCACATTCTTTCTCCATAAAGTTCAGCCTCACCTACGCCGGAGGAATGGAGTCTGCTGTCTGTGGATTAAGCCCCTGAATAAACTTTTCTTCCTCTACAGTTGTTCTGGTCGGGTCCTTTAATCACAGCAGTGAAAAGGCTGACTAAAACATGGCCTTTCCATGCTTAATCCCTGAGTGTATTCACACTTGCCTGTCTAGTTTATTGACCCTCTTCAGCTGGTCACGTGAGCTGCCAGATTCAAAGGAAAAGTGAACTGCATTCCCCTCCACTTTTATGATTTGAATCTGCAAGGGTAAAATCTTCTTGGTGCCTGTTTCACTTACATTCTACTAGGCACAGTCCAGGTCGTATGGTAGGTGATTGTTGGGACAGTAAAGTAATATCGACTATGATATATCAGACTTTTACAGCAGCAAACTGCAGTGTGGCCTTCTCAAGGTGTCTCACTTGCCAGTTGAGAAATACAGAGCACTTTTCCAACTCAGTTTACTGTACAGCACCTGGGTCAGCTAAGTTCAGGCTGCTTTTCTGATATACATGTGTTTGCTGTTGTTGTTGTTCATTTAGGTATACATGACAGTAGAGTGTATTTTGACATATTATACAGATATGGAGTATAACTTATTCTAATTAGGATCCCCTTCCTGTGGTTTGCAAGATGTGGAGTTTCACTGTTCAGGTACTCATATATGAACATAAGAAAGTTATATCCTATTCATTCTACAGTCTTCCCTATTCCCATTCCCCTCCCTTCCCTAAATTCCACTTTGTCTAATACAATGAGCTTCTACCCCCTTCCCCCCACTTATTGTGTGTTAGTGTTGCAACTGTTGACCCCGCCTTTCCCATTTTGTGCTAATTAGGGCTGTAGATGTCATAGTAGGCACTGGGTATTTATCTTAACGCTGTATATTTTTTGCGTATGTTGTTGCTATTGTTTGCTTCCCATTTTTCTCTGAGGTGCTCTGAGTAGATTACCATCTACCGGGACACTCCAAGTTCACAGAATAGAAACTGCTGCTGAACTAAACCCAACCAAGAAAGAAACAGTGCACCTTGTTCCACAAATTAAACACACTAAAATTTCAGTGATACATTAACACAAAGAATAAAAGAATCAAAAACCTCTAACCATCGAGACTAAAGTAGTAATGCCTAGGAAGGAGGACCTCAGGTCTCACTACTGGACATTGATTTCTTTAGCAAAAAGAAAGAGAATTCATACAAAGACTATGGGGACAACACCTATGATGGGTCTCATTATAAATAACACCTATATCCCTTTAGAATATTCAGAGCTGTTAAGTGAAGAACAGCAACCGTAGTTGTACACCACTTACCCTATTGTGTACAACATGACTGCCAGATCTACAAGAAGGATCTCCACTCTGTTGAGGCCTACAGGGAAGGTAAAATCCTCGAGCTTTGACACAATGAACACTGTATCAAAATATACTAGCTCCAAAGAATTAGCAGGGAAACTATGGTATAAAATTCACTTGGAAAACTATTGAAAATTTCACAACTACCTGATATCACAGAACACTTTGGCAAGAGAAGGCTGTTCCTAAAAAGGTCCACACATATAATACATAAATCCCAGCACAGGAACATAAGAAATTTGAAAAAACAGTAACACAACACCTCCTAAAGTTTCTAATTAACCAGAAAATGACTCCAACGACATTGAAGCATATGAAATATCAGATAAATAATTCAAAAGAATGATTATAAAAAGTGATCAATGAATTCCAAGAGAACACAGAAAAACTGAATGAAATAAGGAAGTCAGTATAGGATATTTTGAGATCTCAATAAGGTAATAGAGATATTGAAAAAGAACCAAGCAGAAATCTTGTTAGTTAAAAAGAAGGACATTCAATATTGCTTAAGGGAATATAACATCAACAAGATGTAACAATCATAATATTTATGCCCCAAACAATGGAGCATCTATGTACATCAAACAAACCCTTTTCAATTTCAAGAATCAAATAGACCACAACACAATAATACTGGGTGACTTTAACATGCCTCTCTCATCACTGGATAAATCCTCCAAACAAAAACTAAATAAAGAAGCTATAGAACTAAAAAATATGATTAATAATTTAGATTTAACAAACATATGTAGAATATTTCAGCCATCAATGACTGAATACCTTTTCTTCTCAGAAGTACATGGATCCTTCTCTAAAACAGACCTTCTCTAAAACAGACCATATCTTAGGCCACAAAGCAAATACAAAAAAAATAGAAATAATATCTTGTATTCTATCAGATCATAATAGAATGAAATTAGAAATCAATTATAAAATCAAAAATAGAAACTACTCTAATACCTAGAAACTAATAAATACTCAATTCAATGGCCAATGGATAGCAGCAGAAATCATGGGTGAAATAAAAAAAAATACTTAGAGGTAAATGAGAATAGCAACACAACATATCATAATGTATGGTACACTATGAAGGCAGATATAAGAGAAAATTGTGTTACATTGCTTATTTATTAAAATAGAAAGTCACCAAACAAATGACCTAACATTACATCTCAAAGCCCTTAGAAAAGAAGAGCAAATTGGTGACAAAAGCAATACAATACAGGAAAAAATTAAAATTAGAGCTAAAATCAATTAATTTCAAACAAAAAATTCAAAAAAGATCAATGAACCCAAAAGCTTGTTCTTTGAAAAATAAATAAAATTGCTAAACTGTTAGCCAAGCTAACAAAGAAAGAGAAAATTCAAATCACTAAAATATATGATGAAAAAGGAAATATCATAACAGACACTGCTAAAATAGATGATAATCAGAAAGTATTTTGAAAATTGATACTCCAATAAAATAGAAAACCTCAAAGATATTAACAAATTTCTAGCGATATATGACCTACCCAAATAGAACCAGGAGGACATAAAAAATTTAAACAGATCAATTTCAAGCAACGAATTTGAGGATGCCATCTAAAACCTACCAACAAAGAAAAGCCCAGGACCAGATATTCTCAGCTGAGTTCTACAACACTTTCAAAGAAGAACTAACACCAATGCTCCTCCTTCATATTCGATGAAACAGAAAAGGAGGGAACCCTTCTAAACTCACTTTATGAAGTTTGTATCACCCTGATACCAAAACCAGACAAAGACATAGCAAGGAAAGAAAATTTCAGACCAATATCCCTGGTGAAAACAGATGCAAAAATTCTTAAAAAAAAAATACTGGCAAATCACAAACAAAAACATATTAAAAATATAGTGCACCATGATCAAGTGGGGTTCATTCCAGGAATGCAAGGCTGATTCAACATACAGAAATCAATAAACATAATTTATCACATTAATTGACTTAAAGACTCACATGATTATCTCAATAGGCACAGAAAAAGCATTTGACAAAATTCAGCATATATTCATGTTCAAAATAATAGAAAAACTAGGGATAGTAAGAACATACCTCAACATTGAAAAGCTATATATGTTAAACCCAAAACCATCATCATTCTAAATGGAGAAAAATTGAAAGCATTCCCTCTAAATATGACAAGAAGACAGAGATGCCCTCTTCTGCCACTTCTTTTCAAAATAGTCCTGGAAATTCTAGTCAGATCAATTAGATAAAATTTAAAAATTAAAGGGATAAAAATAGGAAAAGAAAAGCTCAAACTATCCCTACTTTGCTGATGATATGATCCCATATTTAGAAGACCCAAAAAATTCTACCAGAAAACATTTAGAACTCATAAATGAATTCAGCAAAGTAGCAGGATACAAAATCAACATCCATAAATCACTTGCAATTAATCAGCTGAATGTAAAATTAGGAAAATCATCCCAGTCATAATAGCCTCAAAAAAATAATACTTGGGAATCAATCTAACAAAACAAGTCAAAGATCTCTACAATGAAAGCTACAGAACACTAAAGAAAGAAATTGAAGAAAACCTCAGAAGATGAAAAAAATTTCCCCATGTTCTTGGACAGGCAGAATTAATATTGTCAAAATGGCCATTCTACCAAAAGCACTATACACATTCAATACAATTCCTATTGAAATTCCAATGACGTTCTTCATACAAATAGAAAAAGCAGTCAGAAATTCATTTGGAAAAATAAGAGGCCCAGAATGGCCAAAGCAAGTCTCAGTGAGAAGAGTGAAACATAAGGCATCACAATACCAGACCTTAAATTATACTACAAAGCTATCCTAGCAAAAATAGCATGGTATTGGCACCAAAAGACTTGATGATCAATGGAACAGAATAGAAGGCACAGAGGCAAACCTACATATAAAGAGTTATCTCATACTAGACAAAGGCACCAAAACATTTTTTGAAGCAAAGATAGCCTCTTCAACAAATGTTGCTGGGAAAACTGGAAATCCACATGTAATAGAATGAAATTTAATCCCTCTCTCCCTGCACAAAAATCAACTCGAAAGTGGTTCAAGGTCCTTGGCATTAAACCAGAGACCCTGTGCCTACTAGAAGAAAAAGTAGGCCCAAATCTCCACCGTGTCGGCCTTGGAACCAAATTCCTCAACAAGACTCCTAAAGTGCAAGAAGTACAGTCAAGAATCAACAAATGACATGGTATCAAACTAAAAAGCTTCTTCACAGCAAACAATTAAGAATGTGAAGAGAGCCTGCACAATGGGAGAAAATCATTGCCACCTGTACCTCAGATAGAGCATTAATATATAAATTATAAAGAACTCAAAAAACAACACCAAACAAACAAACATAAATAACCCCCACAAATAACCCAATCAATAAATGGGCAAAGAAATCGAACATGTACTTCACAGAAGATGAAATCTGATTGGTCAACAAACATATGAAAAAATGTTCAACATCACTAGTAACAAGAGAAATGCAAATTAAAGCTACACCAAATTTCCATCTCACTCCAGCCAGAATGGCAACTATCAAGAATACAACAACAGAGCTGGGGGTGTGGCTGAGTGGAAGAGCACTTGCCTAGCACTTTGGGGCACTGGGTTCAATCCTCAGCACCACATAAAAATAAATAGTTATTTAAAAGAAAAAGAATACAGGACTGGGGATTAGCTTGGTAGGTAGAGTGTTTGCCTTGCAAGCATAAGACCCTGGGTTCAATCCCCAGCACTGGAAAAAAAAAAAAATTACAAGCAACAATAAATGTTGGTGAGGATGCGGGGGAAAAGGTACACACTCATACATTGCTAGTGGGACTGCAAATTGGTTTAACCACTCTGGAAATAATGTGATAGGAAGTATTTAAAAATTTAGAATGTTCAAATTTGAACAGACGGAATGCAGAAGAGATGCAGCAAGTAATGGCCATGAAGAAGGGGAAGTCAAAATAAATTCATTGGAGCAACTGTCTCAGCATATCAATACTCATCCTTGATTTTTTTTGGATCATTCAATTTGAATAAAACCTTTGTTTGCTAAATCAACTATTTCGTCCCTCATTACGCCAAGTTCTATTAACCATCTTTGTATCTCGTCTGACCTGATTCTGTGAGCTGCCATTCCAGACTTGCTGCTCATTCTAGTCATTGCAATCCCTTGTCTCTAGCAGTTAAACCCTTACACATGCTCTGTTTCTCATAGTCTTAGCCTCTGGTTGCTGAATGACCCACACTAAGAGGAAGTCAGGGAGGGCAAACAAAAAGCGCAAGTATTTCCCTCAGTAAATAACACAGGTGTCTTCACTGCCCCTGACATCACACTTTTACCCAATTCCTGCTATTGCCTGGGAAACCTGCAAAATAGAGGGCTAAACAAGGAGTTGCTTTTCCATTTCATGTTGATCCACTGCCCCCACGTGGCCACATTCTGAACTTCAATTGTGTTTAGTCCCAAACTGTAAAGATCCTCATTTTGGTGGAAAACATTCATGCTGGCCTCAGACTGCAATCTATGACTTGGGACAGAATCCTTATCCCTCCTGAGCCTCAACTGCATTCTTTCCAAAACTGTAAGACACCAGGTTAACTGAAATGATTAAATAATATTATACATCAAAATTTCTGAATCAAACTAAGGGCCCAATAAACATTAGCTATGGTGCTGTCATGCTCAGTTCTTTCCTCTCTAAAATGGGGCAGCATCCATCATCCTTGTAACTATGCTTTAATGAGTGAGTTGCGAAGGCAGCTGCAAATATTAAAAATCGGCATTCCACATAAGGCCATACCCTTTTCAAGCTACTTACAAAGACACAATTTCTATTCAATTTCTAGCCAAGACACAGAGGGCAGGAGAGTGAGGCTCAGAGTTGAACCTCGCCAACCTTTTATAGCAGCCTGAGCCTGGGCTGGGATTTGTTCCCAGGTCTGGTCCTTCCCAGGCATGTTCCTTTGTCACTAACCAGCCTCTTTACAACATGGAGCTGCTTCATAATGATTGAATACCACCCTTAAAGAACGAGGAGTCTGTATATCTCCCCATCTGCTGCTCTCCTGGATCACAAGCACAAGTGAAAACTTCTCAGGATCTGCTGATTGTCATTCCCAGAATGAGCCAACTTGTTCATTTTGAGGACAGAAGAGGCACTGGAAGATTAGGATGGTAGGTGAAGGGTTACGTGAGGTTCCATGTCTCAAGTGTCCTTCGTGAGGGAGTACTTCCTGCCTTCCTGCCACTAGATTGCCAGTTTTAGAGACAATGTTCCAATAGAAGACTACCAGTTTGATTTCTAGTCCTTTGTGTTCCTAGGCCTGTGTATCAAGTCACTTCTTGAAGTACCCTATCCCGAAATTTCCTCAAGGACTACTGTCTTCCCTACCCACTTCTGAGTTCTTTGGCTCCTCTGAATCTAGTGTAGTAAAGATAAAGCACACATTCTGAAGAGGTAAAAGAGACCATTAAAACAAATCTTGTATTTTTCTAGAACTGTTACTATCATATGTTACTATCATATCAGATAACATGCCAAATGGATTTTACTTTGTCTAACTTGAGTCAGATTACTTGGGATAGCTTCCCAGCTACAGCAGAGGTGGGACCAGGGAACATTTCTTTGCACCTTACCATTACACACTGCCAAGGCAGCGGTACTGTGGCTTTATCAGTCACAGGGACTGCCCCTGCAGTTCCAGGATGGCAGTCTTACTTCCACAGATTAGACTAAAAGGAGACATTGACACCAATGGATTCAGACAGGTTGTTAAGTACACAGGAAACAAAAGAAAAGTAAGTATAGTGTCAGTTCTCTGTGTCCCTAAGTCCTGCAGGATGACGCTGAGCTGAGGGTCTAAACAATAGATGGCACTGGCAGTGCGTGGCCAACTACCGACCATGGCCAAGCAGCGTCTCAGGCCTCACTGGAGCCTGCAGACATCTCTTGGAGTCGAGCAGAGCTGATAAGTGTTGCACTTGACAGAAACCAGGGAGGCAGATGAGAACAGGGTGGCAGAGGTTTTGATGACAAGAAGGCAGATGAGAAAGCACCTCATTACACAAGGCTGCTCAGATTCCTCATGACAGGAGTCACGCAGGTCAGGCCATGGGTCAGGCTCTGTCTATGCCACTTCTGCAGAGACATGCCAGGTGGCTATGTACCATGGTAAAGTAGGTCCCCTGAACTTAGGTTCATCATCTGTGAAATAGGGATACTAAGAGTACCTACACAGATATTTTTAGATAAACTTTACATAAAATTTACCATTTTAAAGTGAATGATTCAATGGTTCTTAGTATATTCACAGAACTGTACAACCATATTATATGATTCTAGAACATGTTCATCACTCCAAAAAAAAAAAATCCTGTACCTATTAGTAATCCCTCTCTACTCTTCCTACCCTCAGCCCCTGGTAACCACTTGTCTACTTTTTGTCTCTCTGGACATTTCATCTGACTGATTTCTCTCACTACTATGTTTTAATGTCCTGTTATTGTTTTGGTGGTGCTAGGGATCAAACTCAGGGCCTCACACATGGTAACCAAACACTCTACCACTGAGTCACACCCACAGCCCATCATTTAGTAAGTTTTTAAGGTTCATCCAAGTTCTACGATGTATCAGTACTTCATTCCTTTTTAGAATCAAATGGCATTCACATGTATAGCAATGTCACATTTTTCACCATCAGCTGTGGACATTTGGGTTTTCTACTTCTTGGCAATTATGAATAATTCTGCTCTGAACAGTCATGTGAGTTTTTATGTGAACATATGTTTTCAATGCTCGTGTATCCCTAGCTGTGGAATTGCTAGGTCATATGGTTAATGTTTAATGTTTTAAAAAACTACCAAACTTTCCAGGTCACTAAGTATGTATTTTATATCAGCACATACTTTTAAATAAAAAACCACTCTTCAACATAGCCTGGCCCACAATATTCATTCTTTCATCCCATAAATATGGAGCACCTACTATGTGTACATGTGGAAATACAGTGAATACTAGAGAGCTCTGCCCTTGTGTAGCTGGCACTTGTGAGGGTGGAGTCAGACAGTGATATGAATTATAGAGAAACAATAAAGTAGGGAAGGAGGGTAGAGAGTACATGGTGGGCATGGATCACTGTTTTCAATGGGGTAACAGAAAGGCCTCGCTGATGAAGAAAATAAGGTGAAAGGATATAGACCTTCTTAGAACAATATTTCAAAAAGAAAAACATATTACCAAGCTGTGGCATACCTGAGGAACAAGGTGGCCATTGAGGCCAGGGTACAGGGAATGAGCACAGAAAAGAAATGAGAACCATGACCTGCAGATCCCTGGTGCCATGGTGAGGGCTCTGACCCCTACTGAGACAGCTGGGAACCACTGGAGGAACTTAAAGCATAGTAATAGGCTCTTACCTGGGTTCTAACAAGGTCACCCCACTACTGTGTTGAGAAGACATGGAAAGGCAAAGACAGAGCAGAGCTGTCAGCAGGAAATGATGGCAATGTCTTGGAGGAGAAGAGGGTGGCCTAGGCCAGGAGCAATGGTGGAAAAGGTGAGAATGGTCAGTGCCTGTGCAAGTTATGGAAACAGAGCCAACAGGAATATCTGATGAAATGGCTGTGAGGTGTCATAAAAAAAGAGTGAAAAATGATCCTAACAAATTTTGGCCTGAACAATTGGAAGAAAGGAAAAGCTGGGCTATCATCTATCATCTACCTGCTGACTCTGTGGTGTTGTAGACCACTGTGCTATTTATTGAGCTGAGGACATCTATATTTTATTCATTATGGAACCCCAAGTGCCTAGAACAGTGTCTGGCACTTCGTAAGTACTCAATAAATCACACAAAACATAGCAGGACTCATAGGAAGTCCTTGGTCGGTGTTCGTTGTTTGACACCTGTGGTTACCTGACCTAAAATGACACCTTTCTCCCTAACACTCTCAACTCTTCAGATTAAGAATCTTGAGCTTTTATGATTTTTACCAGATTACTGACCTTCACAGCCAAGTCTCACCAGAACTACCTGCAAATGTTTGAAGTGGGGCTAACTGAATCAATGAATCATGTTTGCACAACTGTTTGTGGCTCTGCCTTGTCTGCTTCCATGAAAATTCCATCCTTTTCATTGGCAACCTTTGGGTCCCTCCTACATTGGTTACCTTCCAATAATTACCTGCCATTTATTTTAAAGTTGCTTCTACCTTGGAACTGTATTAGTACATTATTCAATACCATTATTAGTTCCATTTAACAATGAGACAAGAGGCACCCTCTTAAATAAGGCTACTTAATTTGGCCAGGATCAAACAATTAGTAGAGCCACAACTGAAATTGTGAAACTGCCTATAGTCACTCCTCCCCTGCTCTGTACTATCAGGAGTGCTTCTGTAGGAATTTCTGCATTCAAACAGCAGTTGGACCTTTCTAACTCTGAGCTTTAACTCCAGAGTTCCATTCTCCAGGTTTTGCCTATACTTCACTATTGACCCAACTTGATTTCTGGCCCCATTCACTGCCCTTGACATGAAAGTCTACATCTCTTAAATCCCAGCCATGAATGTGAAATTCTACCATTTGTCAAAGAACACCATCATCTTCCCTCTTCTTCCCTTAGGGCAAGAAATGTCAATAACCCAGGGAATTCTGCATATTTGATTCCTGTCCTGAAAAGACCTAGTTCAGGCATGATTTTGAGACTTTTGAGGCAGGAGAACCTCAAGATGATTCGAGATGGACAATAATTTCTAACACTGAAAATTCACACCCATTCTTATCATATTCATTATGACCTCTCCAACCACTTTATTTCATGGACCCAATCCTTTCTCCTGAACATCATCTATTATGGCTGGTTACAGAATTTATAAGCATCTCAAAACTGAGAACTTCACAAATATTTCAAAGGTTGCCTTAAATTCCACTTGAAATGCCTTACAATTATGTCTACCTTACAGCAGTATTAAGATGTGAAAAGTGGTACAAGACTCCAGGAGAATCTCAAGTTCAAGGTCAGCCTTGGCAACTTAGTGAGGCCCTATAAATAAAAGGAATAATCTCCAGTATCTCACACAGAAATTAAGATTAGTGGCATAATCAACCAACCTACCCCACCTTTGGCTACCAAGCTCCATGGCTCTGACAGCAATTTGAAATTGAATTGTCTGAAAAGTTCGCCTGGACCCAAGGACCACTGGACAAGTGGTCTGAGTGAACCTACAAGGTGGGCATTGGGCTGAGCAGGGACAGAGTCTATAGTCATATAATGGTCAATGTTTAGAAAAAAACACTAAGAATTAAGACTCACTGAAATATGTTAGACATGCTCTTAAAAAAATACAATTTACCCTCCTTCCCTGAATACTATGATTTAGGGGACACCTAGTCCTAAGCTAAAGTGAAAGAGTTTGGTTCAGGCTAACTGCTAAAATTTTGTGATTTTCAATACCCTATGTACAGGTATAAATATGCAAATTGTATGATTCTACTTTGTGTATACCAAAAAAATGATAGTTGAACTCCAGTGTGTACAATGAACTAAAATAAAAAAACTTAATAAAAAAAATTTTGTGATTTTCATCAATCACTTTCAACCCTACCAATTGCTGGAGATAGTTGGACATTCAGAAAGGAGGAAACCACCACCACCACCACCAACAACAACAACAAAAAGCCAACAGAAGCTCTGAAGAGGGAAATACAATTAGCTAAGAAGCAAATCTTGCCTCCTCTCTGGCCCAGGAGAGCCACTGTGACCAATATCTATGCCTATGACATTTGGGTGGTTTCTTCTTAAGTCCTTTTATCTCATTTGCCCTATGAAGCTGTGGGTAGAATAAGTCCTCTTATGGACTAAGGACAAGGTCACACCTTTACCCCTCAGGCTCATCATATTCTTCATGCCACAGACACCTGCAGTGGGTCTTAGCATAACCTGGGTGGGTCCTAAAATTCTGTAGACAAATGGAGCTAAAACTACAGGTGTCACTCATTAACAAATAAGCATTAACAAAACACAACTGGATAGAAGGAAATGAGAGACATTTAAAAATACAGAATAACTGAACCTTCAGTGCTAAAGATGAAGAAGCCTGTGGTAGAGCAGTTAAGATGACACCACAGTCACTGAAGCCAAGCACCACCATCCCAGTGAACAAAATGGAAAGTGATGTGTACAACACAAAGTCGGTCTATAGACGATATGCCCAATAATAGAGACAAAAACAGATAAGTTGGGAAGTCAGGTGATACCATAGAAGGTAATCCACATAAGGAATTCAGTGTGAATTTGCAGAGGAGCCTATTACAATGTATTTACTTAAAAATACTACAGTAAAATATGACATTCTCCAAGGTAAGGTTTTTTTTTTTTTTTTCATTTTTCTGAGATGGGGGTCTCACTACATTGCTCAGGCTGTCCTCAAATTCCTGGGCTCAAGAGATCTTCCTACCTCAGTCTCTCAAATAGCTAGGAGTACAGGCATATGCCAAGATGCCTGGAGTCTCCAAGTTCTAGCCCTAAAGGAGGCGAGCAAACACGGTGGCTGCCATCCAACTGGGCCAAACTCCAATAAAAGCTAAAGCCCATCTGTAATTCAACACTTGATATTTAGTAAACTCCAAGTTAAAAAATGGGCTTTTATTGGTGAAATTAGTTTCTTTTAATGGTCATGAGAGGTTCTCATAAGCAAATATATTCATGACTGGCCAGAATAGCTTCACTGACTAGGGTGTAAGAATCCACAAAACCTTGCTCAGTCCCTGTGCTGAAGCCTGCTTCTCCCTTGGTTCAGGTCCACTTGCCAATTGAGGAGATTGCTGCACGTGCCTCAAGTAAACCTTATAGACAAGGTGTGAGCAGACTATCTGAAAGCTGGGCTCCATCCAGTTTACAGAATGGGATGTAACTACTGTTTTTGTGCCAGCTTCACCATTAACTGGTCCCGATTTCTCACGTGTGAGACCAAATTTCAGTCTCATTCTAATGTAATTGACTTAAAGGAGTAGCTCTCACCAGATCAGATTGATTATCTGACCTACCAAAAGCAATAAGCTTAGTTACCTGGGAAGGGAGAAAGGCCCCTTTTAGAAAGTTATTTTTAAAGAATTCTCTTACAGGGGATGTCTATAAAAACTGCAGGTTGTAAATGACACTAAGAGCTTTCACCAAAGTTAAGGACACAGTCCAGACACTAGTTTCCTATGCCTGGTAAAGGGTTTTTGTTGTTTTGTGGTACTGGGGATTTTGTGGTACAGGGGTGCTTTAACACTAAGTTACATTCCTTGCCGTTTTACTTTTTAATGAGTCTAAGTTGCTAAGGTTGACCTCAAACTTGCAAACTTTCTTTTGCCTACTCCAGAACTCAGAGTTTACAGGTGTGTACCACTACACCCAAATAGTAATATTTTAGTTAGAAGAGAAAAATCATCATCTAGGCCTGTAGGGAGCAGCCCTATGTACAATTGGCCACGAGGGTTTTCCCATCAAACACAGCACTCATCAACACCTGCCCATCATCTACATGGCCAGATTTACTGAGACACAAAACAGACCCAGGGTTCTTTTTCATTTCTACTAGCTGCTGTAAAGTTCAGCTGACTTTGAAAAATCTGAAGACTTAAATGAGAGAAACCTTCAGAATTCAAACCCAACCAAGGCAACACCCACCTGATAGCCCCTGATTAAAATGTGACATGGATTTGAGGTTCAGAGTTTTCTCTGGGAGAGTCATTTTGAGTTATATCCCACACCTAAACATCACATCTTTATGTGAAGTTTGTTGCTTATTTAAGAAATTCTGTAGCCTAGGTATTTACAGAATATCATTTGATAGAGATGGGCTGAAAACCTATAGGAACCAGAGTTCCAAGGTACTAATTAGAAAGGAAAATTGCTTCCACATGATTGAAGCTAATGGGCATGTGCAATTAGATTTTTACACTGCTCTGAAAAACAAAGTAACTTAAATTTGGTTTCAGAATACTATGGTAACTTATACAGATTAGGGTCATGTCTAATGCCACACATTTCACATCACTTTGACAAAAAAAATTTTGAAAGTCTATAAAAGGCTCTTCCAACTTGCATTCTAATCCTAATCCCTCCCCATCCTAAACTGAACACGGGGCCTCAATTAGTAATTAATTCACACATGTCCTCTCTTTCTACCTCAGGAAGTTTTAAAATTGTCTAGGTGAAAGAACCCAGACAACCATTACCATTTTCCAGTATACATCAACTTTTGTACAGAACTCCAGGGAATTTCATACTATTTTACTTTACTGCACATGAAATCAATGCTGCATGTGTCCCCAAAACTGAACATGCAAATAATTAAGGCACACAACAGATGTCTCATATGTAGTAAACACTGCCGTGCAGTTTTTCCTTCAAAATGGATACATTTAATTCTTAGTATCTAACTCCTCCATTATAACTTGGACATTTTTTTCTACCACACCAAAACAAACCAAAAAAACCACAAACTTTTATTCTACCTTACCCTCTTCATACCACATACTATCCCTATCCCCACCCAACTTCCTTATTTATTCTTACAAAGAATTATAAACAATTGAAAGTGGTACCTGTCCCAAAGCCAGGAAGTAAAACATGAAGGAAGTGGAGTATTTGCTGAGAGGAATCTAGCTTTCTTCTGGGAAGTAAAGCTACAATCTGTGGTGAGAAATTTTTTTAGGTGTAGATGGACACAATACCTTTATTTATTTGTTTTTATGTGGTACTTAAGATCAAACCCAGTGCCTCACACATACAAGGCAAGCGCTCTACCACTGACCTACAACTCTAGCCCTGTTGTGAGAACTCTTGAGGCCCCTTACCTGTGATTTTTTGTTTGCTTGTGGTTTTTCGTTTGTTTTTTATTATGGTCCACAGAGCAGAAAACATTTAATAGGCTTGATGACCTTAAAATTCTTGTAGTATATTACTGAAAAAATATTTATTATGAAATATTTACAGGGGAGGAGGAATATTCAGCAATGGAATGAATTTTTGTTACTTCTAGTATTTATAATAATATAATCAACTATTCTAAAGCACTTTTGGGACAACAGGGACGGAACTTACTTTATCTGAAATAAAAATCCACTATTTTATTAGTAGCAAATCTAGGTTCTAATTCTGTGAATTAAAACAACAATGCGACTTTAATGCAAATCCAAAGATTTCACTATAGCCAACCACACAAATTTTATGAATGTGGCCATAAAAAAACCACAGCTATGTATTTTTAAAAAGTTTTAAAATTTTAGGAAAGTAAATAAATGAAAGAATTCAAGAAAGTTATGAGACAGGTTACAACTGTTTCAAATTCCAAACTTCACTATTCTCTGATTGCCCGTGTATATTCTTCACAGAATCATAGTTTAGCTGGTATTACTTTAGGATTCTTAAACACACACTGCATATTCCATTATATAAATCACACAAAAATAGTAACAAATAGTTTTCAAACATTCTCTGTAAATTCCACCATTCAGTATATTTGGCAGGGGTAGAGGGGGTGTCTCTGAATCAAGAAGTTAAAACCACTTCCAGAACACCTTGGGCAGAATATTATTTCCAATCAGGAAATAATAACAAGCACCACAGAACATTAACAAACTTATAAGACACTCATAATTCAATAAAACAAAAACCTCTCAAAACTCAGGAACTGATCCTTAGAAATGTGAAGGTGGAGCCAAAATAAACGATCGTGCTGTTCAATTATGTCTTCTCTCCATCAAAGTTTCTGTAATTTATTTTTATTCAGTAGTACATCCAATATGATGTTAATTCAGAAACTAAAGAAAAAGGACACAAGAATTTGAAGGGCTTAAATATATTTTATATTGATATTCTGTGTCTTGCTACTCTAAAATAATACATTATTATTGATTACATACAGGATGAGGTGAGGTATTTGTAAAATATCTGATAAAAATAATTAATATACAGTATTCTACATGAGATGGAATCTTAAGAACCTCTAGGTCTTCTTAAGTGTTAAATTGATCATCTAAATTAAACTGCCCTGAATGGACTTACAGTTGTTCCCTAAAACCATGTTAGAAAATGGAGGTCTTACATTTTCCCAGAAATTGTGCAGAAAAGGGAAAGCACATAATTGGCAATTTCTTTCTCACATCCAAAGTAATGCATTCACACAAAATCAGGATCTCCATGTTTAGCATAAAAAGAGAAAAATACTGGATTTGAGATATAAAATCTCAGAGAAAAGGTTAAGCTAATTCAACAACACAAAGAAATTCAAGTGGTCAACAGTCTTGAAAATGCTTTATTGAAATGTGTGACTTATGTGCGAAGATGTGTTTGAAAAGACCACAGCTTGAAAACTGGATTTAAACTTCTCAACAACCGATTTAAAAAAAAAAAAAAAAAATCCCTACTGGGCTTGACTTTTAGTATAACTAAGAAGCCTGGTGTAAAATTTTCCTTCAAAACATTTGTTACATGAACTAAAGAAAACAAAGCTATTGTATTTGGAAATCATTGGAGTCTGAAGTTTCAGAGAAGCAACAGTTTTTAGACATGGAGGGTGACTTCTTTTTGGTACATTTGGATGAACATGGACTTCACAGTTCTTGGAAGAACACTGGAGGGGTGTTCAAGTCTGTATGCTTGTCATGTTGAAACAGAGAAACATAGACAGGAAAGGACAAGGATGGAGAGAGAGAGGAGAGGAAAACAAGAAAAGGGCTCAGAGGAAAGAAACTGGAACAAGACATGATTAGGTTAAGTCTAGTTATAAATTTATCAGAAGCTGTGCGCACCTTTTTTAAAAGTCCTAAATTTACATTCCAAAAACTGCCCCCCTTTCCCCCGAACCCACTGTCCCTGCCTTGGAGCTATTGTGAAAGTCTATGCACAAAGATTGAAACACAAAATAAAAAATAACCCAGCCCCTCCAAATCCAAAACAAATCCAAAAAAGCTGTACATTTTTTTACACATAGGATTAATAATATAGGCATATAGGTGGCATGATTCAATTAAAAGGCTTTACTTTTTATGCCAGAAAAAAACCCAATAAATAAAAGGTGCTAAAAGTTAGCATTAAGAATTTGGTTGTAATATCATGACAAAACCTGGGAAGGCAAATCCTCAAAGCTCCTCTGATACTGATCTGTCTCAGCAAACTAGAAAGCAAATACATAAATAACACAAAATATGATTGAGAATGTGAGAATTTCAAAAACAAAGACAACATAATTCAGGTTAACTTTGTTGAACAGTGAATAAATGAAATTCATCTACACCTGAATGAAACATATTTAACAATCAAAAAAATTTTAAACCACCACAAAAAGTAAAAACTTTAAACAAACATAAACAGGATTTGTTGGTAGGGCACACAAACGCCCCTGCAGCAGATTCCGACAGTAGCTTTATTGTTCTGTCTTCTACAGATGAGTTAAAGACACAGGCTGGGCTCCACACAGGTAAGATGACTAACAGGGCGACAGGACAGTCAGAGAGTGGAGCGCCACACCTGGCTATACGACCCCAGATTCCACTGCAGAGCTGGCTTTGTGAGTAGGAGGCACACAAAGAAAGGTGATTCAGGCAGACATTATTCAAAAGCTACTTTGTCCGGTAACCATTGAATAATGTTTGGGAAAGCTTTGGGCTTTGATTTTTAAGTTTACTCCTTGTATTTAATTTTTTAAATAACAAGGTCACTAAAACTCATGCACGCTGCAAAAAACCTCATGCAGTAGTTAAGGTAAACCATCCAAGCAGTTTTTATTCATTAATATTCATAAATACACACAGCAGCTTCATTAGAGATTTCAATTTTCCTCTTCAGTTTGAATGTGGAGTATTAGGAGAGCCTTTTGCATGTCAAGGTACAGGAAGCAGAGATCACCCCTGCACTGCTACCTACATTTACCTGCTAGAAGTAAAAATTAGTTAAGTGGAAATGATTATCATATATATTTTCTCTCTTCCTTTTGAATGTACACAATGTAACAAGAGTGACAGACCTGAAATTACAATCACCAAACAAACCCAAGATAGTTGTTGTCCACTTTCATTGGCAAATACAGCACAGAGGACATTGTCTGCGAATTGGGATGTCATCAAAGAGGAGGTGGTGGAGGCTCATTTCCTTTATTACTCTCTTTTAAATTTAGGTTTTCTAAAGCAACATCTAAAGGCATAATATCTACACAGCCCATAGCACCAAAATCTGCCATCTCCCCCCGTTCATCCTCGTCTGAGGACGAGCTCTCTTCACGCACTAAAGTGGACAGAAGGAGCTCTTGGACAAACAGGCTGCGGTCTGCACGCTCGCTTTCCATGGACTGACGCTCTGTTTCAGACATTTTAGGATCATTCAACCTGTGTAAGTTAAAAAGAAAAAAACCTTATTGGTAAAAAGTCAAGGAACAGTGGCATGAAGTATAAAAGCCACTAAATCACACTGAAAGGAAATGACTGGTAACACATAGTTAAAATTAAATTCAGAATATCACAAGGTCATAGCTAAAGAAATGGAAATTGAACAGTAAGCTACATGTTCTCAATCCAAAACTATAGATGTGTTAAGATCTGATATGTTTTCCAAGTTCTTAGCTTTGAAAAAAGGTTTTTTGTTTAAAAAAAAAAAAAAAGTCTACAGAAGTCAAATGTATCACAGAAATACAGATGATACATATAAGACTACCTAAACAGTATCAAGCGAATTACAAGACACACAAGTTGAGGACTTCAGGATTTTGTAGAACTCTTGATATTACTCTTTTGATTTTCAGGGAAATAACTATGAAAATGCCTCATTCTTGAGGGGCAGGTGTAATGTGCTATTAGGGCTTGATCTCCTGATAGACCAACTTCTTTTGGGACCAAAGAAACAGCTTCATACTGGGATAGCAAAACTAGCTGGCCCTAGCATCAAAAGCCTGTACATACACACTTGATCAATTTCTAAAGGGTCTTCTCTCTTGAAGCCCCCCAGAAACTGTGTCCACACCATCAGTTTTAAGGCAAGATGAATAGAAACTGTCCCTGGTCAAAGAAGAGAATAAAGATAAGGCCCTACATATTTCACATATTAGCTGGTGTCTATGAGACCAGAGACCAGGTTTTCCCCTGCAAGCAATGCACGTTTTCCTTGCCTTAAAAATTTACAAGGTATGAGCCAGGCGCGGTGGCGCACGCCTGTAATCCCAGCACCTGGGAGGCTGAGGCAGGAGGATCGTGAGTTCAAAGCCAGCCTCAGCAACTTAGTGAGGCCCTAAGCAACTCAGTGAGACCCTGTCTCTAAATAAAATACAAAATAGGGCTGGGGATGTGGCTCAGTAGCCGAGTGCCCCTGAGTTCAATCCCCGGTTCCAAAAAAAAAAAAATTTACAAGGTATGTTCTTAGGAGCCCAACAGTAAATAAACTTTTTCTTTTTGTTAAATTAGTTTTCCCCAAATTTATAACAAGAAAAAAAGAATATAAGTTAACTATAAATTCTTCAGAAAATATAAAATTCTAGGGAATTTTTTTTTTAAATACTGCCTTAAATAAATCAAGTGAGTCCACATCAAATGATACAATAAAAGACATGGAAAATGATCTGCAAATTACAAGGTACTGTGCAACGTGCAGATTCAGATTATAGGAGTCTTCCAGAAGCAACAACTCAAATCCAAGGAAAACACTCAGAGGCCATTCACACTGTGTCCTAGGAGCGGGATGTCTGGTACAGAATAAAAATTCCGGATCAAGTCCACTTAGTGGTTTGGGGTTAAAAGACAAAGGGAAAAGAAAAGGGGCAGGAAGATGTCTTAAAAGGGCACTGATGAGAACTTCTACTCATAGTTCAGCGAACTCTCAGTGAATATAGACATTGGTTGGTCTCCTTTTTCAGGTAAGTGCCTAGGGATGACAAGTTATGGACTTGCTATTGGTTAATCCCTACAGGTAATACCGTATGGCATTAGGTAGATCTATCTGTGGCTCTGATTTCCTTACAATGAAACATTTTCTGGTAATAAGCAAGCAGTTACTGACCCTGCAGAGATAATTCAAAGGTAAATTCCTCACATGAAACTTCCTTCTTAGATCCTTAATAAATGGTAAAATGTGCCAATACATTTAATCCTTTTAATTTCTCTCATGTGGCAAAACTTCCTGGGATATTGATAATAAAACTGAAGTTTGGAGAAGTAAAGAGACTTGCCTAAAACCCAAACCTAGTAAGTAACAAAGTCAGGGCTGCAGACCAGGGTCCTCAAACACTTCTTATTCCACATCCACAAAATGTTATTTGTAAGTATACACATGTACCATTGAACTAACAGATTTTTTTTAAAATGTGAGATAAAAGAAATATAAGTAGAAATTGTAATAGTTTCTTCATTAGAAGAAATCAATGCATCATCATACACACTTTTTGGAGAGAGCTATATTATATGATACTTTCTTCATTTTATGATTTTTATATTCCTCTCTGTTACATTAAAAGCCCAATTAGTCCAGGTGTGTTATGTGTTATGCCTAAGACTCTAGTCACCACTACTCTTCCAGTGGAATGGTTTACTGTGTGTATTAAATATTTAGACTATGGTACACAATTTTTTTAAATCGTTACTTCTTTGTACTAACCATAAGAATTTAAACATAGCTTCTTTAGAAATTCACAGGAGAAAACAACTATATGATGAAGTCTTCTGTACCTTTTAAAACTTCACAACAGACTAAAATTGGCAATTAGAAGCAAGCAAAGTTAATTACGATAATAAATGTACCTAATATGTAGTATGGAAAAGGAAATTCATATTAGATGATGATGTACACCTTGAGAAGAAGACTAGCAACCAGTAACTGCTTCAAATCCTTGGGGAAATACTGACTATGTAGTTTTAATTGGAGAGCTACAAGTTGGAATGGTTTACTCAAAAGCAGAATTTTTAGACTGCATAGTGTCAATAAAACACTGGTTCTCCAACAAAAATTATATTAATAAATGAGTTACCTTGTTAAAAGAAACTGGGAATTCTGGAGAGTCTGCTGACTGCTTTCTGTATTCGCTGTATTGGTTGTTGCTGTGGATTGTGTGATTGTAGTGGTGACACTGCTTGTGTTAGTACGCCGGGTTGCATTGCGTGCAGTCTCCAGTTGTTGCCGTGCTGCCTGGGCATGCTGCCGTTCTAGCTGCAGCTGCATCTGCAGTTGTTGTAACTGAGAAGCGGAAGGGCCAGAAGAATTAAGCTGTCCTCCTGCAGAACGTCTCACTCCCGATAACTGAGATAAAAGCTCTGCCAATGGAAATGAAGATGATCAATGTCTACTTAACAACAAGGAAAACAAAATGCTACAGATCACACTTTTACTGGGAGACTATAAAAAGTATTGTCAACAAGTAGGTACTCATAGCAACAGGTAGTACATCTAAGAGTATAATACTCTAGAATGTCTCTTGGAGGCAGGAGTTACTCTGTAGGGGAATGCAAAAAAATATGAATGTTACACACTATTATTTTTATTCTAAGAAAAACTTAAAAGACTATTTTAAAATTATTTGTTTTGAGTACTAATGTATACTTCCTCTAAAAATGTAGATTAAAGTGGTTTATTTAGAAGTCTAATTATAATATAAGCCCTCTCAATACTAAGTTTCTCAAAAGCAGAGAACAATTCGTACTCTGTTTACTACATTCCCAGCTCTCAGAACAGAGCCTGACACATAACGGGAATTCAACGTGGTTTAACTCCTTCAAAAATTGAAGGAATTATTAGAATTAAATCCAAGAGCTTGAAGCATTTCTGACTATGACCCAAGCACACTCACCTCTGCCTTCTCTCTGGTACCTTCTGGTCCTGCTATTCAGAGTACCAGTAGGCCACCAGTAAGGCTGGCTTCTGGGAAACTGCAGCATCTGACTGGGTGGCCTTTTTATTCTGTTTATAATCCTGACTCTCTCCTGTCAATAAGGTTATACTGATGAAGAGTAATCTCGACCTTTATCCCTGTGTTCTCATCTAAGGAGGGTAAAGTAATTGCCATCTCCCATGGTCTACCTAGCTAACCAGAGAATGACCATTATCTTCCAAATGTTCTTAGGCCAGTGAAATCTCTGATTTCTCATTAAAACGAATTAATATGGTCAGTTTGTTTTCTTGCTCACTGATGCTTTATCCCAGAGATTCTTAACACTGCTTTTTACAGAAACATAGTCTATCACTAAAATAAACTAATTTTCCCTGACCACACCCCAAAATCAAAGTAATGGAGAGAATTTCTGAATTCTGACTTTTGTTTCCAGAAATTACCCTTTAGAGCCTCTATTAAAAGATAGCAGATAAATAGTTCCTATGGATAGAGAAATGTTTTTTCAAAGCCCCAAAACTCAGTTCACTGGGTTTATTCTTGTTTTTCTACACCTAAATGTCCAAAGCACATTTGGAATTTTAAAACTATATACTGCACATCTTCCATTTTTAATAGCATTTCATGAGTAAAACTGTTCTAAATGTCTACTACCTATTTAGATGTATCAATATTTCAGGTGTTCTACAGGTACAGCAGTTTCTAGATACATATTCCACCACATAAACACATTTCAATACTGTTGCTTTAAATTTGCAGAGACTCCCAGAATCTTACTGCTTGTGTATTTGAGATTTCTTGCAGATTCTCAGGCTATAGTGATTTCTAACATTTTATTCTGACCCTTGTACTCTGCCACCATCTTTCCAGGATTTTCATGCCCTAGACTCAGTGAGTTGGCCAGGAACTATAGATTAAAATATTGTCATTCTCAGATTTCCCCAAACTATTAAAACATGTACCTTTCACTGTGTTTGACAACAATGTGGTTCTCAAATTAAGTCAAGAACAGAGAAATTCCTAGTTTTGTTGTTTTTTTTTTTTTTTTTGGTACTGAGGATTGAACTCAGGGGCACTCCACTACTGAGCCACATCCCCAGCCCTATTTTGTATTTTATTTAGAGACAGGGCCTCGCTAAGTTGCTGAGACTGGCTTTGAACTCGCAATCCTCCTGTCTCAGCCTCCCAAGTGCTGGGATTACAGGCGTGCGCCACCACGCCCCACAAAATTCCTACTTTCTTCCATGAGAAAAGCGTGATTCTTTAGTACTGCCAATTAGCTTTTTTATCTGTGTACTTCTGGAGGTTGAACCATGGAATTCTGGAAGTCTTCCACTCTGAAACCTTTTATTATCTTCTTGGATTTCAACAGAAGCCATAAACACAACATTAAGCCTTTCTATATTACCTTATGCTCCTAAGGACTTAGAGAAATGCAGACCAATGCAAGCTACTTTACATTAATAGCCTACTTTGAAAATATTTTATGGGACTCGGATTGTGGCTCAGTAGTAGAGTACTTGCCTAAAACGTGTGAGGCACTGGGTTCGATTCTCAGCACCACATACAAATAAATAAATAAAATAAAAATCCATCAACAACTAAAGTAAAAAATTAAAAATTAAAAATTAAAAAATATTTTACTTTTGGGGATGAGGGTGTAGCTCAGGGTAGAGCACTTGCCTAGGTCCTGGTCTGATTCCTAGCACCACATGCATAAATAAATAATAAACAATTTTCATGTTTATAAAATATTTGGGAATTTTGCAAAGAAATATAAGCACATGATCTAAGAGGTAAGACAAAGATCACAAATCACATGAAATATTTTAAAATGAGCTCGCACTATGAAGGTGAAACTAACTTACCAGCTATAGGATCCATGGCTTCCCTATTGCTTGGAGAATATGAACTCTGAGAAGAAGAAAGTCCACCAGTAGAACTGCTAGTAAAGTGCATATTTGATCTACGAGCACGAGGACCTCCTAATCCCCGGCCAGGGTGAAACATTCTACGTACATGTCGAACACCACTCGATTCATCATAACTCAAAAGTTAAGAAAAGGATCAAATATTTCCCAGAAATTAAAAAAAAAAAAACAGCCCCTGCTAGATAGACCTAAGAAATTCCTAAGCCATCAGCATTTTAAAACAGCACATTCAGTTTAGAATGTAATAGCTGTACGTTACAGCGATTCAGGAGGCGGGACAGAAGGATCACAAGTTCCAGGTATTAAGACTCTTGTCTAAAGAAAGAATTTAAAAAAACAAACCAATGTAAATGTAAATGTCTGAACTCTAGGAGGCCTACTAATCCTAAAGTATACTCAAATATAAAGCACAGTGCAAGTGTAAATGTCTGGGTGTTTGTATGTGTGCATATGCAGGCAAGCACAGGCACAAAGTTTAAAAAGTTTCTCTGCAGGGAGAGGAATTTCTGCCCGGGCTCCAGAGTAACACCACCAAACGAGGTCAAAGACTGCCTAGTTAGATACCAAGGTGCACGAACATTCCCTTATCCTGATCTCAGTATTGAATTTTATATATGCTTACATTCAAGTAACCACAATTAATAAGTGTCAATTTTATTTCTGAGAAGCTATATTAATGTATAGCTATTGAAATCTCCATTACCATCTATAATAAAAAAGGAACAGTATATTATAAATTTAGTAGATAAAAGACTTTTTGATTATTAGTTTTAATCTTTGTCTTCAAGTTTTTCTTGAGTTTCTTTGGTGAGTGGACCACAGAGGCATAAGCATGTATTTATCATGAAATCAGATTTCCATTGGTGCAATCCATCTCACACAGCTGACTGTGAGTCAAACTGAAAGTCTTGAGTAGCAAATACTATCAAAACTGCAGAAGACAACCTTGTGTTTTCACATGGGCAACTGTATGTGCATGTTGGGAGTGGGAAGCCAGATATTATCGAAGAACCTTTTCTTTCAAAGTAGCAAACAGAATAGCTTCATAATGCAGATTGTGTTACTAGATTCCCAGTTTTTCAGCTGATGGTTCCGAAGTCACAAAGCCATCAGTTACCCTGTCATGTAGTTTGTGGTTGGCATTCATAAGGACAGTTTGGGTTCCAGTGAAAGTGATGTTATGATCAGTATATTCTATTTTTAAGAGCTAGTCAGGCACAGTGTTGCATACCAGGAACCCAGAGGAGGCAGAGGAAGAAGTATTAACAAGTTCCTAGGTCAGCCAGGGCAACTTAGCAACTGTATACAAATAAAAAATTGAAAGGGCTGGGGATGAACTCACTTATGCCCTCTGGACCCTCACCTGAAAAAAAAAGTAGCTGGGTGTGGAGTGTACTTTAGGTTTATGAACAGTGAGAGAAGAAAAAAAAAAAGTCTGGTGCTTAAGAGGAACATAAAGAAGACACCCCTTGATGTTGAAAATGAACTTACATCAAAACAACATTGGAAATACCTAAAAAATGAGCATGTTTTCAGGTTAACTGCCATGGCAACATTTTGTTTTCTAGAGCTTAATGATAAGAAATTTAAAAAGATATCTCTTCTTATTCTTATGTTTTGCATAATTGCATCTTTTCTTGGTAAGAGACATTTATTAAAATTGTACAAAAAATGGACATAGATGATGAGGAATATTCCACTGAATGAACACCAATATTATAGGAAGCTCCAGAATATACTGAAAATTTCAGTCTACTTGATTTTAAATACTTTGTTTCATCTCCCCATGAAGATGAAGTAAAGTGTGGATCAAGTATAACCCTTCTGGGTATTGTAAAGGATTCTTTTATACAAAAGGCACAGTGACTCAAAGGCTTAACTATTCTCAGCCCATTTGGATTTTTTTCATTCTCTGGGGAAAAAAATTTTAAATCACCGCTTTCTTCATACTGCTTTCAGTGTCCCCTGCACATGAGGAGAGAAGAAGGCCTCACTGGTTTCCTGTGTTCATTGACTACCAGTTCCCAGACCGACTTGGGTTTCTAATTTTGCAGGCTGGTTCCAATTCTTCATCTTTCCATTATTTTCCACTTATCTTCCCCCCTAAATCTAAAAAGTCATAATCCCAACTAGATAATTGGGAACTGTGAGCAAAGGAGCTGTAGAATGAGAAAATCACCATTTTCTTTCCCAAAAGGTCTAATGTTGAATTTTGACTGCCATAGGATAATCAAAAGAATCAAAGGAAAGTCTGGCAAGAGAAAAAAGTTCTGATTAGTTCCTGAATTGCTTCAAACTGCAATAAACATTGGATCCTCTTCATGAGAAAAGATTCTATAAGGTAACAGTTGTAGAAAAATAATTCCTGACTTTCTAGTTATAAAGTACTCAGTCTACAAAATTAAATGCTCTGGTAGGCCAGTAATCTCAGAGAATACTGCAAAGAACTACTGAGAAAGGAAAGAGTATGCAGAAATGAAAGCAGGAAAGAACTAGACTTGACTTTATTCTATACTTCTCAGAGAAGAAATGGCTCTCTTTGGAGAAAGGGACCCCAAAAGGGAAAGAAGCCCCACCTACCATTATACCTCATCCACAAAAGGGTAAGGGAGTAGAGGAACAGAGAGGGAAAGCAAATAAAGCCCCTTTATATTTAACTAATCAAATTTTAATTTGGATTCACACTTTCCTCTTTTGTATGAAATCACCTTCCCAGAAGACCTATAAGATCAAATTGCCTTTAAAACATCTGATTGTAATGAACTAAAGATGATGAACAAGTCAACTTTCACTTAACAAATATGATTCATAAAACAATTGTTAAGTATATAAAAAGAGAAGAAATTGCCTTTCAACATTGTGTCACTTTTAGGAAAAGGTGAAAGAAATAAAAATAATTTGGAGATCAGTGTTTCTCTTTGGGGGATATTGTCCTTAAAAATAATCAAAATGACAAATATTACTTGTTGCCTTTTAAAAGGATATTAAATCTCTAGGGGCTCTGTGTTCAAGTGTAAGATGAGCTGCAAAGTCATCCGTGACATGATTAGGATCGCCTCCAGGTAACGCTGCACATATTGGACAAATCTGAAATGAAAATAAAGAGAGCAAGTTTAATAAATAGATACTGACCAGATATCTTTCTGGACCAGCATTTTGTTATAAATTTTACTATTAGTAAGTTTCAACCAGGCAAAAACACAGTAGATCTTTAACTTCTGAAGGTTAGTAGAAGACTAAGCAAAAACTGTTGTACATCAGTGCTATCACCCACAACTAAAACACCATCTCTCAGAATCACACAGAACAATTCTGACCGACAGTTAAAACTTGATCTCTGGAAAGACCTTCTAATGGCCTGGCCAATTCATATTTGCATGGTCTCTCAAAATACTTTTCCATCCATTAAAAATATATAAAAATATGCTTTTTAGATGCAGTTATATCTAAGTCTAGTCTTGAATGTTAAAGACAGACATAAGCTTATAGCAAACTTCTCCAAAGTAAGCTAGTCTTCTCCAAATGAGAAGGAAGAGGTCTGATAAAAATGTAACTGTGCAAACTTAGATTCATCCAATGTGATACAGTAAGATAGATATGGTTACTGATAATACACAAATATGCTCTGTAAATTCATGAATGCAACTTCACAGGGGAAAATAGGATGGGGGCCCATTTTAGATCCTTATTTCCTGGAGGGAGAGAGAGTGTGACAAAGTCAAATTCAAGGAATAGAAGATCAACCTCCCTGTGGGTCTTTTAAGAGATAAAAGGAAAAAGCAAGAATAAAATAGAGTGTACAGAGGCAGAGTTCAGAAGAGGCCTGATAGTTTGGAAGCTAATTTCTGAAATAACAGTTTTCAACAGAATTGGAGAAAGAGTATACATGGGAAGGGAAGGATAAAAAGCATGAGAACTTTAAAAAGAAAGGCCCTTATTGTTCCAGAAAGCCAAATAGGCAAATAGTGATAATAGAGAAGTGGTCAAACTTTGAGGTGGGAGGAACTTCAGCAGAGAGGAAGAAGGAAATGAGAAATGTGAGATACTGAGGGATAATGCTGGGTATGAAGTGGAAAACAAACTACTCTGACTCCTAGAGCCTAACCAAACACAACTTTCCATCTTCCAATGGCAAAAAAAGCAGAAGTGTCTTGAGTATGACTCTGATTATCAAAATCAAACCAGACTCATGCCCAAACAGCCAGTTGTTCTGATTATGTAACTCGGGACTCTGAAAAATGCCCGAGAAAATCTAAGACATTCACTAGAAATAAGGACTACGCATGACAGTGTGAAAAAGAATTAGGGCACAATGGAATGTGCCTAAGGGGAAAACAAGAAAAAAGTATAAGGCAGATACACATGTGCCTTTCTTAGAAGATGCCAGAAAGGTGCTGAGGTCATATTTTTTCCTTGGAGAGAACAGTAATTCTATCTGCTCATATGTTCACAAACTACCAATTCTCACTTTACTAGAAATTCAGGTATCATTCCTGTGCTCTAATAATGGTTGTTAGTGTTTGATACACTTATTTTACTTTTCATGTGCTTATGTCTTGCCTGGCTAGACTGTAAATTTTTTGAGAGACTCAGGACAGTGTGATTTATCTTACATTTTTTTAACTGGCCAGGCTTGCCAAAAAGAAAAACAAGACTGAAGGTTTGAACTAAACAAATTCCAATTATTTGAAGATAACAATAAGCCAACTAACTTGTTTGTGATAGTGGTGGTACTGAGGATTGAACCCAGAGGCATTCTAGCACCGAGTAACATTCCTAGCCCTTTTTATTTTTGAGATGGTGTGTTACTAAGTTGTCAACGTCAACCTCAAACTTGCGATCCTCCTGCCTCAGTCTCTTGAGTAGCTGTGATTATAGGCCATTTGTCACCCTGCTCAGCTCAGCTTAGATATTTTTGAGACTCTTCATTTTGCAACAATTAACAAATATTGGATTGCTTTATAACAGTATAAGATTTTTATCCAAAGAGAAAATTACCACCAAAAGGAAAAGGCACCTTTTCCAAGAGATGTCCCTTTAGATTCGTCTTTGGATAAAAATCTATATACAACTCCCAACAGCACAAAGATAGGGGCAAAAGCTTCAGTACTTTTGAAAGACCCTAGCTCTATGTCTTAAACCCATGACATAGGTCGCTTCACCCAACCCCCCGGGAAGGTTTCGGGAACTGGTTTCGGGAACTGCCCGGAGGTCGTTAAACCGATAAACAGGTTGAGAAAGAACAGGGCAGTTAGGAAAGCACAGATCATCGGGTCCCAGGGCATGCCTGAACAAGTCCAGGGCATGCCTGAACAAGTAGCGGAAAAACAACCCCACCCTTTAGGTGACCTACGTGCTGGATTTAAATTAGCCAATAAGAAACCTGTTGCTTACCGCGCGCGCGAAACCTGCCCTTTTACCCTATAAAAACCCTGTACCCCAAAGCCCGGTGTGCCAGTACACCGAAGCTCCGGCTGAGGTTTTTCTGAGCACCTGCAGGCGCCTGTGTTCCAATAAACTCCTCCTGCTTTTGCAGCCAGCAGTGTCTTCGCGTGATCTTCCTTGGACAGGGGGATTGAGGGTCTTTCACTTTGAAGGAATATTTAGCAAATTTTGCTAAAATTTGTTGTGTGGGGGGGGGGGGGGGGAGGGACTGGCTGTGCTATGTTGCCCAGACTGTCCTTGAAAACTTGCAATCTTCCTCCTGCCTCAGTCTCCCAAGTACCTGCTACAATATTCATGGGTGTGTTACCACACTCAACTCAGCACATGAAAAGTCTCCTCGAGGACATATATTCCTAGAAAGAAGACAGAATAGGAAGCACAAATGCCAAATGTACCAAAAGTGCCCCAATTAGATCATCTACAAACTAGAAAAGCACCTCTGAGAAGTGGATGTAAAACAAAATCAAGGGCTAGGGATGTGGCTCAGTGGTACAGTGTCTGCCTGGCATGCCCGCGAGGCCCTGGGTTTGATCCCCAGTACCACCAAAACAAAAGAAGATTCTCACTATTCACTAAGAGTTCAGTAACTATAGTTCTGAGCACTTTTTTCTTTGCTTTGAGCCCAGGACCTTGTTCCCAGCCTCCTATTCAGTTCTACACCCAGGATAGTAGGATGAAAGTACTCGGAGAGAAATAATAACACAAGCAATCCACCAACTCACTTCCATAATGACTAGAGACAGAGAATTACTGAGGATAGGGAATTACTGAGTTGGGAAGATCACCTAGTTTCGCAGCTGGCACACAAAGTGAAGATAAGATTTAGATCCAAGTGGAAGATGTTGCCATGTTGGGGCCACATGAATTTAAGTCAGCTGAGAACCTGGAAAGGAAAATTAAACTCCAGTACTGATAGGACCTCAGGCCAAGCCATTTTTCAAGCTTTACCTTAACAAGTAAAATCATATTTAAAAATAAAGACTCTGAGCAGGTCCTAAGTTCACTCAAGGTTGTGTTTCTGTATTTCCATTACGGTGGGAACAAGAGAAAGAAAAATGAGAGCAGTGGGACACCGGAAACAGAAAAGAAGTGTGGGTTGGGCTGACAGGAGAGAAACAGAGATCCACTTTGCTTCTCATATAAATACTGCTCAGTACTGAGAGGACCTTTATTTCCACATCATGGTATCTAATGACTTTATAGGACAGGAAAAAATCTACACAAAGGGTAAGCTATCATCTCTAAAATGTGACAGCCTGCCAACATTCATATTTATACTTCTTCTGCCACATGCTACAGTAATATCTATTACTCATGAAGGAAAATTCCATATAACACATTAGCTTAAAATTACGACAATCTACCAAATACTGAATTGACTTTCCTAAATTTGGCTAAGAGTATAATTACCTGGAGCACTTGTTAAAAATATATTTTCCTAGGCCTTGAAAACATGTTCTAGGTGTGTATGAGGAGTGGGTAAGAATTTATAATTTTAAACAAGGGTCCCAGATGATTTTTATTCTTATAACTGAATAAGTCTGGCAAATACCACTTAAATATACAATGGTACAGAAAACTTGTATTTCCCTGTTATGTGAAACAACAAATGCTGTTATTCACAGAATCAAAAAAACAACAAAAAAAAGAAAACCCCACTTATTCATAAATGTCCTTGCTATTCTTGATCTTGTCTCTGTTATTGCTCAAGTTTTCCTCTTCTTTATCTTGCCACTGAGAGTCACCATCAGTCCTGCTTTTTATGTGCAGCTCTTTTGAAAACCTTTCCCAAACAAGATGAGTCTGATGAGTGGAATGGGGTGAATGGAGTGTAATGGAGTTTCCATTTTTCCAGGTGCTCAGTGCACAGCTGCCAGCAACTTGTCAATGCACATTTTAACATAGGTTTTTCCTAATGCCTAGAACATATCTTTTAAAGTCACTATTCCACATATAAACACCGTGTCATGGCTCAGTGTAAGAAAACTTTATGGCGCAGGCTATTTGTCCATTAGAAAACCATACAAAGTCAGCAGTGTTCTTTTGTTTTTAAACAAGAGCTCCTTACATTCTTTCCCATACTGAATTCAGATTTCCTCCAGAGTCTTTTTTTTTTTATTTATTGTTTGTTTATTTAGTGATGCTGAGGACTGAACTTTGTCAGTGAGCTATACCCCAGACCTTCTTATTTTTTTAATTTTTAAGACAGCTTTCCTTTAAGTTGCCCAAGCTGGCCTCAAACTTGCAATTCTCCTACTTCAGCCTCTGGAGTAGCTGGGATTATAGGAATACAACAACACGCTAGGTCCAGTCTCTCTTGAACAAATATAAACTGCATCAGACAGTGTTCTCAATCTGTGTACTGTGCACAACTTTAACAAACAATAAAGGAGAAGTTCTACTATGTGATGTAGTAATTTCTTTCCTGGGGTATTTGTGTGTATGTGTTTTGGTTTTGTTTGTTTGCTTACTTTTTGGCTTCACAAGAAATTTCTTGCCCATGATATTCACTGCTACAGAAAAACGCATTTTAAAAATTGCCTATGCAGTCCATCATAAAAATTGGCTTTTGCTAAAGCTAGAATGCAACATGATAGATAAATTGAATATATACTGAGTACTGAGAGCTAGATGGAGTTCTTCATTACACAAGGCAGATCTACTCAGATGTACCATCTTCTCAGACTATTCAAATGCCCTGAATTGAGATTCTAGGTTACCATGCTTCTTGTTAACAGTAAGTACCCTTTCATGAATTAAATGCTTTGGAATGTGGCATTTGTTGAACTAGGTTTCTGGATCACAAACTTGATTTCAATCTTAAATCTGGTTAATTTTAGATCCATAGTAAAACTTTCCTTTTGAGACTCTCTTCTCAAATACTGTGATTTCTCTGCATCATTTTTTTCTGCTACTTTTGGTGACATCAAATGTTTGATGCAACTGTTACTTGGTGACCATGATCCTATAAGGTTCAGGACAGTTTTTTTGTACTTTCTAACTTTTTTATGGCCTGTGCTCATGTACATGATCATTAGGACTAGGCTTAGTCTGTTTCAAAAGAACTACAGAAGCATGAAGACTTTACCTTATTTCCTTCCCAAAGAACAGCCTTGGTAGCATGATGGTGGAGAAAGTAATGCCATTCTTCTTTACAGGCAGTGAAATGTCTATTGACTGTCCAACAAATCAAGAGGACAAATTTTCTGATTTAAAGGTTTTCTTTTATCTGGTCTCACTTGACTCACCCAATCTTATATCCCAGTATTTCACAAAACAATTAATGCCTCACCATCCCTCCACTCACTGTTCTTTCTCAACACTGCATCTTGATTTTTATCTCTTTCCTCTGAATAACTGTTTCCTTCCCATTCTGTTAACTTTTCAAAATTACATCCTTTTTTCAAAAACTAGCTTAAATCACAAAGCACTCTGACTACTTCCTGCATTATTCTCTAATTGTGTCAAATAAGTTAGTTTGGACTTAAGACACACATACCACACCATGAGATCTGTGTATACAGAAGTCAGGTTTGAAATTGGTTATCATGCTGACAGTTACTGTACCCTTACTCCAAGAATCTCATGATTTTGGAAAGCAGTACTTTACACCTAATGTTTTTTCCTTTCCAACCTCTTCTTAAAAATTAGCCCAAGAATTAGCTAGTATAGTATTTCTTCTTTCATTATTCTTAAGCAGTGATGTTTTCCCCCATGCTCTTCCTTTTTTATAGCCAACGATTCAGTTACTTTTTGCTCAGGCTCCCCCACTCCTGTGTTTCTTTGCTTTCTGTCCAGGCTATCAAAAATAGCCTTTTTACGTTTTCCCCCTTTCCCATTCCTCAGTCCTTTCCCCTGTTAATTTGGTCGAGTCAAATTAAGACATTAATTAAGGTTGAAAACTTTAAAAGAAGTACTGCCCTTAGAGAAGTTAAATAGTTAGGATAAAGTTACCCTAACTTTTGAAGAAAAATTGGGATATAAGGAAGAATTCACCCATTGCCATAGCTCTATTCTCTCCACAAAGCTCTACTGTTCATCCCTCCGTGAATTTATTTTTCCCCCAAACCATCAGCACAAGAAAGATAAAAACACAATTTCAAGTCAAATTACTTTCCTATGTTTCATACTATACTAACTTTCTAATATGAGATAAGATAGAGTTTCCTAAAATATCTTTCAAACTCCTGCTGACTTATGTGCTTTACTGTGTACCTAGTCTCAAACCAGGTGTTCAAAGGACATTTACCAAAAATAGTTTTTCCTTGTGGTGCTAGAAATAGAGCCCAGAGCCACATGAATAACACCCCCCTCCCCGACCCAAAATGAACCCTTTTTAAGTTAGGGTCTTCGTTTTTCACCTAATATGTAGTCACCTATATAATCTAAACAAAAACAACTAAGCCAAATCATGAACATGGAGTAAGACAGGACCCGTTCTAGAACTGTAATAAATGCAATTCCCTCATATTACTCTGTAACTGCATCCCTATTTCCAGAGACCTGTGCTACGAAATCCAAGTGAGTTTGTAAAGTGAAAGTTCTAATTGGCTATATTTGTTACCATGGATGAAAAATGCAGTATTTACTGAGTGCCACGTAAGTGCTAACTTATACTCCAGGTAAAAAACTGTCGAGAGAACATGGGCACAGCGGCGCACACCTGTAATCCCAGTGGCTCAGGAGGCTGAGGCAGGAGGATTACTAGTTCAAAGCCAGCCTCAGCAATTTAGTGAGACCCTAAGTAAATCAGCAAGACCCTGTCTCAAAATAAAATATAAAAAAGGGCTAGGGATATGGCTCCTAGTTTAAAAAACAAAACAAAACAAAACCCTATCAAGAAATGAGAAAAGCATGTGACAATGGAGTGATACATCTATAAGTCAAAGAATGCCAGGGATTGCTGGCAAGACAGGAGCTGAAAGGAAGATATGGATCCTCGATCATCATCTGTTCTATGGATGAAGGAAATCTCCAGGACCTAAGCTCTTGAGGATAGGGACATTCTCTCCCCCTTCATCTCCAGTAAGTAAAGAAAAAAATGTGACTATTTGAAATATGTGCATCTGTCAAAAGGACATGAAATCAATCCCACAAATAGCAAGGCTTTTAATCAATAATTTGTTCTGGGGCAATGAAAAAAATGGCCAAATAAGGCACCACTGCCATGCTGAAGTGATAATGTGCATCCCCACCTGTGGTTCTAATGCCCCAAATTTACCTGTGGGTTTGGTACCATTATCCCCACTTTAGAGATGAAGAAACTGAAGTTCAGGAAAGTTAACGATGCTTATCCAGCGACACGTATCTTCCAGAAGACAGCCATGTGAAGACAGAGACATAGGGGTAGCCGTGAGAAGATGGATACAGAAACACATCTATAAGCCAAAGAGCGGCAAGGATTGCTGGTCAGCATCAGTACTGAGAGCAGTCGTGGAGCCAACTCTCCCCAACAGCCTAAAAGGAAGCAGCCTTTTGACTCCTTCATCTTGGACTGGACATCTGACCTCCAAGAATGATGAAAGAATATGTTTTTGTTGCTTTAAGCCACCCAGTGTGTGGCCCTTTCTTTACAGCAGCCCTAGCAAACAAATACACAGCCCTTCTTACCATCAAGAAGATGGAGGAAATTTTTTTGCTGTTGTTATCTTGGGTTGGGGGATTGCGGGGGGACATGACCAACAAGAAGGCTAGAAGTATGGCTCAGTGGTAAAGCTGTTGCCTGGCAGGCTGTCCCTGAGTTTGATATGCAGCACTGTGGGGGACAGGGTCCCTATCAAGAAATGAGCATAGTTCCTGCCATCAAAAAAGCTCACATACATGATTTCCTCTCTTTTTAAAAATGTATCATTTTTCAATATTTCTTCAAACTGGAATACAATACATGTCTCTCTTTTGAGTAGTCTTCTTTTAGAATTTATGTCTAGAAAAATCTCTGGCTTATCCTAAAAGGCAGATTTTCTGATCATCCTCAACATAACAGATTTTTAATACTCTTTCACAGAAGAGTAATGACCCAAAAAGAGCCATCAGAATTTAAAAACAAGACACAAAACTGTGTGCTAATACTGTAGTGCTTATAATTAGGAAGGAAAAAAGAAAAGAAGAGGTAACATTATACTGAGTGAACCAGTTCCAAGGTCAGTAATAACTTGATGTTTCTGGCTTTCCTGCCTAATTAAAAATTTAATTTGTCTCATAATCCATGGATTTCATAAATACTAGGCTGGTGATGCTTTCCTTGAAAATATATATGGAAAAATCTATGCTATACAGTTCAAGAAACTTTTGGGCCTTCTAGAACAATCTAACTTGTAGCTTCTTGTACATTGGCCATTCATTTTGCCAATACAAATATAGGTCCTTTTAAGATTTGAGGCAGCACCTGCTTCTGAAGCAGATTAAATCTAACTTTCTGTTGTTACAACTAAATACAAAAACTAACTTCTGCTTAAGTATGAATTATTTCATATTTAAAAAATTTTTCCCCTTGATTCAGTTCTCCTCATTTTACTTCTAAGTAAAACAGCATTCAGAATGTTGGGGGTGGGGGTTGTTACACACATGAAGTTTAAATCTTTACATGTGACTTAGAAAGTCCTAAGAAGTTTAAGATTTGGTTTAATTATTTATTTTTATTTGTTCTTTTTAGATATATATGACAGTACAATGTATTTTGACATATCATACATACAAGGAGTATAACGTTCTAATAAGGATCCCATTCTTGTGGTTGTACATGATGTGGAGTTTCACTAATGGTGTATTCATATATGAACACAGGAAAGGTATGTCCGATTCATTTCAATGTCTTTCCTATTCACACCCCCCTCCCTTCCCTTCATTCCCTTTTATCTACTCCACTGAACTTCTATCTTCCCTCCTCCCTTACTGGGTTTAGCATCCACATAGCAGAGAGAACATTCGGCCTGTGGTTTTTTGGGATTAGTTTTCTTCACTTGGCATGATAAGTCTCCAGATCCATTCACTTACGAGCAAGTCATAAAGTCATTCTTTTTTGATGGCTGAGCAATATCAATATTCCATTGTATGTATGTACATTTTCTTTATACATTCATCTATTGAAGGGCACTTAGGTTGGTTCCATAGCTTAGCTATTGTGAAGTGAGCTGCTATAAACACTGATGTGGCTGCATCACTATAGTATGCTGATTTTAAGTCCTTTGGGTATATGCTGAGGAGTGGGATAACTGAGTCAAATGGTGGATCCATTCCAAGTTTTCTGAGGAATCTCCATACTGCTTTCCAGAATGGTTGCACCAATTTGCAGTCCCATCAGCAATGTATGAGTGTACCTTTCCCCCACATCCTCGACAATATTTATTGTTGCTTGTATTCTTTTCTTTTTTTTTGAACCGGGGATTGAACTCAGGGGCACTTGGCCACTGAGCCACATTCCCAGCCCTATTTTGTATTTTTATTTAGAGACAGGGTCTCACTGAGTTGCTTAGGGCCTCGCTAAGTTGCTGAGGCTGGCTTTGAACTCATGATCCTCCTGACTCAGCCTCCCGAGTCGCTTGGATTACAGGCGTGCGCCACCACGCCCGGCTGTTGCTTGTATTCTTGATAGCTGCCATTCTGGCTAGGGTGTATGAAATCTCAGTTTAGTTTTAATTTGCATTTATCCAATTGCTAGATGCTGAACTTTTTTTCATATATTTGTTGACCAACTGTATTTCTTTTTCTGTGAAGTGCCTGTTCGGTTCCTTTGCCCATATTGATTGGGTTATTAGTTTTGTTCTGTTTTATTTTGGTGTTTTTTGAGTTCTCTCTATATCCTTTATGTATTAATGCTCTATCTGAGGTACAGGTGGCAATGATTTTCTCCCATTGTGCAGGCTCTCTTCACATTCTTAATTGTTTCCTTTGCTGTGAAGAAGCTTTTTAGTTTGATACCATGTCGTTTATTGATTCTTAATTGTACCTCTTGCTCTTTAGGAGTCTTGTTGAGGAATTTGGTTCCAAAGCTGATATGGTGGAGATTTGGGCCTACTTTTTCTTCTAGAAGGCACAGGGTCTCTGGTCTAATGTCAAGATCCTTGAACCACTTTTGAGTTGATTTTTGTGCAGGGAGAGAGGGATTAAATTTCATTCTATTACATGTGGATTTCCAGTTTTCCCAGGACCATTTGTTGAAGAAGCTATCTTTGTTCCAATATATGTTCTTGGTGCCTTTGTCTAGTATGAGATAACTGTATGTATGTAGGTTTGTCTCTGTGCCTTCTATTCTGTCCCACTGATCATCAAGTCTTTAGGTGACAATACCATTCCGTTTTTTGTTAGGATAGTTTTGTAGTATAATTTAAGGTCTGGTATTGTGATGCTTCATGCTTCACTCTTCTCACTGAGGATTGCTTTGGCCACTCTGGGCCTCTTATTTTTCCAAATGAATTTCATGACTGCTTTTCTATTTGTATGAAGAATGTCATTGGAATTTTTAATAGGAATTGCATTGAATCTGTGTAGTACTTTTGATAGTATGGCTATTTTGACAATATTAATTCTGCCTGTCCAAGAACATGGGAGATCTTTTCGTCTTCTGGGGTCTTCTTCAGTTTCTTTCTTTAGTGGTCTGTAGTTTTCATTGTAGAGGTCTTTCAGCGTGTTCCCTGACAGAAATTAAACCTTGGGTGTATGCTGATGTCTTGGGTATTCACAAAACTGGAAACAGCATAATTTGGCCACAATGAAAAATAACTCCAAAGAATCAGAATTGTTCCCTTTCTTTAATGCTCTCCATAATTCACTCTAGAGGCAAACATCCATCTTGGCTGGAAGAAAACTCCTATTTTAAGCCCTCTTCTATCTTCACTGGGAGTAGTTACATATTTTACTTGCAGACTTTGAGAAAGAAAAGGAAATAGAAACTGCTTAAAGATGTCAGTAAGAAGCTAAAAACACTGGGCACAGTAGTACAACTCAGGAGTCTGAGGAAGCTTTGTCATCAACAAACTAATTTAAATGTATTAGAAGTAATAAAAACTCACACAATTCCAGCAACTTGGGACTCTGAGGCAAGTTTGAGGCCTATCCCTGAAACTTAGTGAGATCCTATCTCAAAATAAATAATTGGGGGGGGGGGGGGGGCGGGGGGTGAAAGTTGGATGGGACAGAAAGTGGCCAAACACTAGCTACTAGCATCCCCAGTCCTTTTTATTTTATGACAGTGTCTTGCCAAATTGCCCAAACTGTTCTCAAACCTGTGATCCTCCTGCCTCAGCCTCCCAATTTGCTGGGATTGTTTGTGTTATTTCTAGTAAGTTTAAATTAGTTTGGTGATAACAAAGCTTTGCATTTTTCTCTTCTCAAGGTCATAACCAGTTTGTCAGGCACAGCTGAGTTTGGTAAAACATCCTAGAAAAAATGACCTCAGTCATGAATATTGAGATTGGAATCTTCAAATAATTCTCTAACCAGTATTTTTTTAAACCTGAGAGACAGGGCAGGAAAAGAAGGCATGGTAGGAGGGAAAGAGACAAGGTTGGGGACTTTTTAAAAAACTAATGAAATCAGGCACATTGGCCCATGCCTATAATCCTAGCCTCTCGGGAGGCTGACACAGGAGGATCGAGAGTTCAAAGCCAGCCTCAGCAAAAGTGAGGCACTAAGCAACTCAGTGAGACCCTGTCTCTAAATAAAATACAATAGGGCTGGGAATGTAGCTCAGTGGCTGCATGCCCCTGAATTCAATCCCTGGTACTCCCCTCTGACAAAAAAAAAAAAAAAAAAAAACTAATAAGCTACCTTATTACAATTTGTTAACAGGTACCATGGAGTTCCCATCTTCAGTTTATACCACCTCTAATACAGGTCTTCCTAAAAGCCCTGCAACACATTTCTATGCACTGACTTGAAATTAGTTGTCTGGACACTGAACTAGGACAAACCAGAATTTCACAGGACAGAAGAAATCAGACCAGGGACTGAAGAAAAAAAGAAATGTAAATGAAGGTCTCTAACAACTGCTATCTTACTCAGCACCTCCCTTCATCAGACATACATCCTCTGCAAACTGCCTGTTTAATCTTCCCTTAAGGGATTTTATTTCAACACAAAAGAAAATACAGAGCAATAAAATCCCTTCCCCAGAAGTAAAAGAACACCATATTCTCTAGAACTAGGCACAGATTCCTGGAAAAGCTACTATATTTCATTCTCCTAATAACTTAGATGATTTCCCTCTTGGTTTTCATATCATCTAAAGGAACTGATTTCTCGTAGAAATAGCTTTGAAAGTACTATGATACATAAATACAGGACTACCCTATAACAAATCTGGAATCCCCCCGAAGTAACTCAAATTCCTTCCCTAATAGCAACTCAAAATCTTCTGCTGTGTCACCCTTAAAACCTAAAGAATTATTATCTGACTTTAAACAAGTAAATGTGCTCAATAAGTATTACTTTTGAACATGCAATTCAAACAAATTCTGAATACAAAAATAATTATTTGGTAGAGTGTTTGTCTGGCATTCATAAGATTCTGGATTCTATCCCCAACACTCCTCCAACACACACAAGCAATGAAATGAAAGGTACAAATGGTAAAAAGTAATATATTCTGATCCACAATGTCTCCAGCTAAATGCAGTTGAGTAGTGTTAATATGGCACTCTTATTTTGGCACTATTATTAAATAAAATACTTCCACAAAAACAATTGTTAACACTACTAGTAAATAAAATACTGTTAGTTTATAGAAAAGCAGGAAGTATACAATTGTACACTTTGATAAAGGCTGTAAGCAGTTAACAATCAATCAAAATCTATTTTTTCTATACCTGGTTTTTAAATGCTTATCTTTTCTGATTATCCAATTATAATAAGAAAATAGGTGGCATTTATAAATATTAACATAATATTTAATATATAAAGTATAAACAATATTTTAAGAAAGCATGATAGAAAATTTGTAAAAAAAAAAAGTGTATGTGTGTGTGTGTATAAATATGCATATATATACATATATGTATATATGTATACATATATGTATGTATATATATATGGTGGTTTAACCTATTATTGCTCCTAATAAGAAAACATAAATATTGGAAGGTTAGTTATTGGAAGGTTATCTACATATGAATATTCTATCTTGATGGTCAGAATTAAAAAGTCCTAGAGCTGGAATATAGCTCAGTTGGTAGAGTGCTTGCCTAGCATGCACAAGGCCCTGGGTTCAACATCTAGCACCACCACAAAAAAAAGTCCTTTTACCCTGTATCACAAACAATTCCAATAAAAATTTCCTTTTCTCTTTAAGAATTATTCAAAGTAAAAAAGTATTCAAAGTGCCATTGACAATGGTAGTTGTAGAAATGTTTTTTAAATCTCTTTTTCTTTACCCCCCAAGGCTGGCGATCAAATCCGCAGCTTATGTTGTGCTAGCCAAGCGCCGTATCACTGAGACACACCAAAATCTCTCCCCTTAATTTTTTATCCTTACCACATTGGTATAATTGGAAAACAATACCACTATGCTATTTCAAAATTAAACTCAATTTGTTGCAAAGCACATAAAGGTTTTCATTAAAAATGGAGCAAATGAGGACTGGGGCTAAAGCTCAGTGGTAAAGTATTTGAAAGGTCCTGGGTTCAATCTCCAGGAGGGAAAGGAAAGAAGGAAAAGTATCATTAAAATGTATCAAGTAAACCTAAAAGGCTGTGGACTGGTCAAACCCCTTTTCTGGAGGGTAATGAAAACAAAGAATAAACAACTGAAGTAAAAAGCAAAAAGTTCCTAGCAGTGAATTAATACAAAACTACTGTGATTGTAGACAGAATGTTTTAATTGTTTACAAGTGAGTCTAAGTTGGTTTTACCTCTAAATCATAATTATTTTTATTAGTGTCTTGTAGATAAACACAATGGTGAGATTCACTGCGGTACATTCATATACGTACACAAGTTAGGTTAGATTCATTCCACTTCCCTTATCCAATCAATCCCTCTTCTCTCCCCTTCAATCCCCTTCCTCTACTCAACTGAGATTTTATTTCTGCATTTCAC
>JAJEJO010004252.1:57532-97173 GCA_020662805.1 Glaucomys volans
TTTTATTTCTGCATTTCACATAAATTTCAAGATCTACTAAACAAAGAACTGAAAGGATTACTTACATATCATTAATTAAAGATATAACACATTTCTTTCCAAAACAAAAACCCAAAGGCAGGGCAGTTTACTGTGGTTTAAATCCAGGTGCACTTTACCACCCAGTCCTGTTTATTTTTTATTTTGAGACAGGGCTTGCTAAATTGCTGAGGCTGGTCTCAAACTCTCATCCTCCTGGCCTCAGTCTCCTGGGTTGATAGGATTATAGGCATGTGCCAGTGTGCCAGTCACAAAGGCTTTCTAATTAGTTGTAGTGCCAATTACTTCAAATGAAAGATTTAAGAAAAATTTCAGAGGAGTCACCCTTTTTAAAGGGTGACTAAATTTTTTATTTACTTATTTTTATTTTTTGGAGGTGCTGGGGATCTAACCCAGGGCCTCATGCATGGTAGGCAAGCATTTTACTACTGAACCACAACCCCAGAACTCAGAGCAGCCACTCCTAATGCCATTCTTTATGCTCTCAAATAGATGCCAAAGAAAAGCTTTTCCACCTTGTTTGTATGTCTCTTCCACAATCCTGACTTTTCTTCAATAGACTCTTTATATTTGCAATATTGTTTGACCTCTCCTGCTGACTTCAAACAAATTGATGGATTTGGAAATTACATATTGTGCCTTCTTCCCATAACCCATATTTCAGCCAGTTGTCCCAATCAACTAAATTGTGTATTAATGATGAAGATTTTTTTTAAAACTTGGGCCTAATTTCAAAATCACATTGCTGATCATATTTGATGTTTACATAGATTGCTTGAGACCAATAAGCACCATAATCTATAACCAATCTATACCATCCTAAGTTTTGCTTTTTTAATTTTTTTTAACTAGTAAACATCTGTACTACACATTGAGATGTTGCTTTCCATGGTAGATGCTTCTGAAGGATCTTCCTTCTCCTCCATACCCTCAGAATTAAGCCTCTTGAATAATCTTAAATTAATCTTAATGAGGCAGACATCTTATAGTGGGCCATAAAGTTTCTAGTTGGAAAAGAAGGCAGAAAAATACAGACAAGGACTACAACATTGTTTTAAAAATTATCCTTCAGTAAACTTTATAAGCTTTGTCAGCTCAGTAAATATTTACTGTAATGACAATGAAGTTTTTCAGTGATTTATCCTCTTGCTCCTAAGTATTCCAAAGGGATGCTCATTTAAAGATTACTTCTTTTGTCCTATAAGGAGGTACAAATTGGTGGTCTAGAGGACCAACAAAGGCAGCAAGGGAGCAAAATCAAGACAAGGAATTGGGCATTTAGAAAAATGTAAAAAGAGAAACAGAAAAGGAGACAGAGAAAGTTGCCATGTGAATATAATTGCCCACCCAAACAATGTGATTCAAGGGTCTTACTAAGTTACCCAGACTGGTATCAAACTTGGAATCCTTCTTCTTCAGTCTCCCAAGTCACTGGGATTACAAGTGCCACCATGCATGGCTGTGATTCATTCTTTAGCTCCATAATGCAAATAAAAATGTTTGATTCACCACAACTGAAAAAACAGTGTGGAGTAAGGGGGAACACTTTGACATTTATATATAATTGTAACACATGCAACGTCCAAAAAACTTCACCTGAAGACTTCTAGAGCTGATAAGCAAATTCAACAAAGTAGCAGGATACAAAATCAACATACAAAAATCAAGTTTTTCTATACACCAATAACTAATCCACCAAAAAAGAAATATGGAAAACAATTCCATTTACAACAGCCAAAAAAACAAAAACAAAAACAAAAAACCGAGGAATACATCTAACCAAAGAGGTGAAAGACCTTTAGAATGGAAATTCCACAATACTGAGGACAGAAATGAAAGATACTAAAGGATAAAAAGACCTTCCATGTTCATGGATAGGCAGAATTAAAACTGTTAAAATGGCCATATTATGAAAAGCAATCTATAGATTCAATGCAATACCCATCAAATACTAGTAACATTCTTTACAGAACTGAAAAAAAGAAAGTCCTAATATTCACATGGAAGAAGAAAACACCCAGAATAGCCAAAGCAATTCTAAGCAATAAGAGCAATGCTGGATGCATCACAATTCCAAATTTCAAATTATACTATAGGATTATAGTAACAAAATCAGTATGACACTGGTGTAAAAACAGACATGTAGATCAATAGATTAAAATAGAAGACACAGAGAAAAATCCACAGATATAGTTATCTGATTCTTGATTAAAGCACCAAAAACACATATTTGAGCAAAGACAGAACTTTTTAAATAAATGTTGCTGGAAAAACTGGATAACCATATGTAGCATAATAAAATTATATCCCTGTCTCTCACTCTGCACAAAAATCAATGCAAAGTGGATCAAAGACCTAGGAATTAGATCAGAAACCTATGCAATTCCTAGAAGAAAACAAAGGGTAACAAAGGTGCAGGCATCAACTTTCTCAACAGGACTCCCTAAAGCTCAGAAAATAACTAAGAATAAATGGAATGATAAAAAATTAAAAAGCTTCTACATGATAAAGGAAATGAATATGAAGAGACAGCCTACAGAATGGAAGAAAATCTTCACTACCTACTATTCAGACAGAGGATTAATATCCAGAATTTACAAAGAACTCAAAACATGCACATGCACAAACACGTACACACACATGCACACACAAAGCCCAAACCAATCAGGAAGTGAACAAACGGACTAATTGCACATTTCTCAAAAGAAGAAATACAGTGAAACTCCACATCAAGTACAACCACAATCAGAAAATTCTAATTAGAATAAGTTATATTCCATGTATGTGTAATATTTCAAAATATACTCTATTGTCATGTATATCTAAAAAAACAAATTTTAAAAATTAATTTAAAAAAAGAAATACAGATAGCCAAGAAATGCATGAAGAAATGTTCAACATCTTAGCACTTAGGGAAATGCAAATCAAAATTACAATGAGATTTCATCTCACTCCAGTTAGAATGACAATCACCAAGAATACAAAGAATACTAAATGCTGGTGAGGATGTGGGGTAGGGGAAAGGTACATTATTCACTGTTGGTGGAACTATAAATTAGTACAACCACTAAGGAAATCAGTTATGGAGTTTCCTCAAAACCTAAGGAATGGAACGACTATGACCCAGCTATACGACTTCTGGTATTTTTCCAAAAGAATTAAAGTCAGCATACTAGAGAGATGCATGTATACCACTTTTACATCAACACAATTCAGAATAGCCAAGTTATGGAATTCACCCTAGCTCTCTGTCAACAGATGGTTTAAAAAAATGTGGTTTATATACACAATGGACTATTATTCAGCCATAAAGAACAAAATTATGCCATTTGCAGAATGGATGGAACTGGAGAACATCATGTCAAGCAAAATAAGCCTGATTTAAAAAGTCATGAATTGTACATTCACTCTCATATGTGGAAGCTAGACAGAAAAAGATTTTAAAAGGAACCTCAGGAAAATAGAAGGGAGACCAGTAGAATTGAAGAAAGGGATTGGGTGGGGAAAAGGGAAGATATTGGGGATTAAAGCTGATGAAATTATTTTATGCACATGTTATGAATATGTCACAATGAACCCCAATATATTGTTTTTAGTACATTATGGTAACCCATACAAGAATTATACAGCCATTTAAAATTATTTTTCAAAAAGGTTTTTTTGTTTTGTTTTGTTTTGGTACTGGGGGTCAAAACCAGTGGTACTCAACCACTGATCCACATCCCCAGCCCTTTTTTAATATTTTATTAGAGACACAGTCTCCCTGAGTTGCTAAGACTGGCTTTGAACTCGTGATCCTCCTGCCTCAGCCTCCCGAACCACTGGGATTACAGGCGTGCGCCACCACGCCCAGCTCAAAGAGTTTTTAAAGACATGAGATAATAAGGAAAGCAATATGTGATATATTAGCCCAAATTTACACATAAGAATTGTTTGTATTAATATGTAGCATGATGCCTGAACTAAGCATCCATATTTTAGTATTTACTTCTGCCTAGAGATATCACAGGATATTTTCATTTTTTATAGTTTTTCTGTGTTTTCAGTATTTTCTCTTTTAAGATTTATTATATTTATAAGTTGAAAAAGTTACATAAAAATTTAATATAATTCTAATTCTGTTAACCTTTTAGTGTACCAATATTCATCTCATTTTTATCCTTAAGTTTCTACTTGTCATTTAGTTTTTCTTTGGAATTTTTTTTTTCAATTTCTTGTCTGTCATTTTGTGCTTTTATTGTAAAATGTCTTAAATCCTAATGGAATCTAATATAAACATTCAAAATGTTAAAAAAAAAAAAAGACAATGATTGTCTGATGGAGGCTATCATGAAGGTGAACTGGATGATACATGTGAAGATTTTTATAATAATCAAAACTCAGTTATATCTTTTAAATAGTAGCTGCTATTTTTTTATATATATATAAAAGAGGGCAATAAAAAGACATTCCAAGTTGCTCTGTGAATATAACTGCCCACCACAGAATGTGATTTACTCTATTTTCCCCTGCTTGGTACTAGGAATTGAATCAGCACCAGGCTATTCTACCAACAGGAAACATTTCTCGCCTTTTTTTTTTAATTTACTATTTTGAGACAGGGTCTTGCTAAGGTTTCCCAGGCTGGCATGTTAGAACCAATAACAGGCTTTGTACATATACAAATTGTGCATAAGGACTAATTCTTCATAATGGACACTAGCCAGTGAACCATACTTAAGTACTGTTGCTGAATGCCAATCCTGGCATTAGGATATGACCCACACACTCAAAGAAGAAAAAAAAAGAAGTAACTTTATATCAAAGATTCTTGTCTGCTTGCCACTTTTCACTTTAAAATGGCTAGGTGTGGTATGGGTGGGTAAAAAGGCAGGTGGTACTCAAGCCAAGACGAAGCATTAATGAGGAGAAAGAAATCCTTAAAGTTTTTCATGAAACCAACATGAAAAACTAGAATAATGATAGCTTAAGCTATGTACCAAAAGCTTGGAAACTCGATGAAGGTGAATAACTGAACAAAACTGATGGGGTACAGACCACAAAACCATTTGTAAATGGTGATTATTTGATTCCCAAAGTGTATATCAGGTATATTGAAATATCAATAAATTTCTGAATATTTGTTTTCAGGAAAAAGAACAGGCAAAGTTGGTGGGTATTGATTGTTAATTTATAAAAATAAATAATTTGCTTTTCACTCATGGAAAGGATTCTTTTATTAGTGCACTATAATTAATGTTGTTATATATTTGTACATGTCCACAATATAACAATATAATTTAGTCAATATTATTACCCAGTATTTCTCTTTCCCTCTTCTCCTTCCTCTCCTTAGTCCCTTTTCCTCTACTTTATAGGTATCCTGTCGATTTTCCCTCAAGATTCCCCTCATGCACCTTTTCTTTCCTTTTTCCTAACTTTCACATATGAGAGAAAATGTGAGCCTTGACCTTCTGAGTTTGGCTTATTTCACTTAACATAATGATCTAAAGTTCCACCCATTTTCCTATAAATGACATAACTTCATTCTTTCTGACTGAAAAAACCCCACTGTGTATATGAACCACATTTTCTTTATCCTTTCTTCAGTTGATGGACATGGAAGCTGGTTTCATGGAAAGAATTTAAGTCTCCACTCTTTTTTTCTATGTGGAAAACTAGGTAGTTGTTCTACTCAGTGGGATAATGAAAGTACTACACTAGGAACTATTGGCTTATAAAGATTTTAAGAATACAATAAGGGAACCTCCTGCTCTTCCTACTTCTTGCCTTACTGTATCTAGGTAAGTAAAGTACCTAATTTAATAGAAATTAAATCAAAGAAAAATGACTGCAAATTTTCCATAACAACCAGGATGGAGGTGTAACTGAGATAGGACTCTTTCTACTATTACCTGGGACTATACCAAAAGGAAGCAATATTCCTTTACAGAATTCAAAGAATAAACTAACAGCAGTGCTAAAATGTGATTATAGTGCTCTGAGGCTCCCCTACATGCAAAATAAGAGTGTTCCTGACCTATAGACAGTAAAATTTGGCTTGAGGACCACAAAAATAAATTCACCAATTGTTTAAAACTATAAACAATTTTAAGCACTGACCTGGTGGTGTCCATGGGAATAAAGGTGAAACTGTAATAGTCAAAATAAGAGGGTTGTAGCAGAGTTAAGGAGAGACTCAAGAACCCAGAGGGCCTCTGGCTGAGTTCAAATACCTACATGTCCTTGAACATGCTACTTTATTTCTCCAGATTTCAGTTAACCTGTTCCAAGTACATATGAGGGCTTATTAGTTGATACATATGCAACTGTACCAAAATTCCTCAATTCATTATCTATGGTTCCATATAGAGTCTTCATTTTACCTCTTATTGGCAATGATAAAGAGGTGAGAAGTAGACTCTTTGGGGTATATTCATCCATTTAGCTGAATGCATGCTGACTCAGATGTTACATAAAAAACTCCAGAAAGGCCAGGCAGGCAATAAGCACACACCTGTAATCCAGTGGCTGGGGAGGCTGAGGCAGGAGGATCAAAAGTTCAAAGACAGTCTCGGCAGCTTAGCGAGGCACTTAACAACTCAGCAAGACCCTGTCTCTAAATATAAATATTAAAAAAAGGGCTGGGGACGTGGCTCAGCGGTTAAGCATCCCTGGGTTCAATTCCTAGTATCAAAACACAAACAAAAACTCCAAAGGCTTTTAAGATAACACTTTGTGTATTATTCTGTATCTCCTGACTTTATTTATTTTTTAAAATATTTTCAGTTGTAGATGGCAACAATATCTTTATTTTATTCATTTACTTTTTGTGTGGTGCTGAGAATCAAACCCAGTACCTCACACGAGCTAGGCAAGCACTCTACCACTGAGCCACAACCCCAGCACCCCTCCTGACTTTAAATTGCTGAAAAAGATTAGTAAGAACTTCTGGGGACCTCAAGAATTTTCACCTAGCAAATGAGAGTTGCTCTGATGAAAACCAGGGAAGTCAGTGATACGCTGCAATGAGTGGGCAATGGATTACTGCTTAATGTGCAACCATAGATTTTTAAATATCTTTGTTAGAGTTCCTTATGTAAAGAAAAATGAAGTATGTAGTAATGTGAACAATATTTAAAAAGAGATGCACTGAAGTTTGGCTGGGATCTGTTCAACCTTTTCCCAATACATTTAATGAAGTTCTTCTGAATTTGGCCAAGACTTCAGGCTATGCTGTTGGCAATACAGTAATTAAAGGTTAATGTGAACAAATATCCTATCAAATGTAAAATTTCTGTTAAATGATAATTTTAATAAATATCATGTAAACACTATCTATATACTAAACAAGAAGTAGATGATAGTGACCTCAACTTTATCAATGTTAGGAATAACATTCTTCACAACATCATTGTAGACACAAGGCTGCTTCACATACCACTTCTGTTGATGTTTCTGCATGTTCAGAAGTAACATGTTCTTGAAGAGATGTCTCCGTGTAGCCCATTTTTCCACAATAGGGACAAGTAAAAGACTGTGGCTGCTCTACAGAGAAAGCTTCCCCACCATAGTACAAATCTGAAAAATAAAGTAGAATCAAATTGAGATATAATTATTATTTTTTAATATATAAAAACATAACCATATGGTACAATAAAGAAAAAAAGTACATCTGAAATATCCAATTCATTCTGCCAAGGAGTGCTTCGATGTCTCTTTGCTTACATTTGAAACACTTTTATTCCCACAAGGCAACAGAAAACTCTTTCAAAATTCTTTCCCCAGATAGCTACTACAGCTGGAAAAGAAAACAAAGCAAAATACTTTCTCCCTGCTATAGTTTGAAATGTCCCCCTAAGGCCCATGTGTTAAAGCCTGTGGTGCTAATGGGAAGTGGTAGAAACTTAGAGGTGGGGCCTACTTAGAGGAAGTTAGGTCACTGAGGATGTTCTCTTGAAAGGACCTTTGGGACTTTAGTCCCTTTTTCTTACTCTTTGCTTCCCAGCTGTCATGTGTTCCTGCCACAATGTACTATGCCACCACAGGCCCAAAGCAAAAGAGTCAAATATCCACACACTGAAACCTCTGAAACCTTGAGTCAAAATAAACCTTTCCTCCTTTTAAGTTGATTATATCAGTTACTTTGTCACAATGACAAAAAGCTAACATGATCCTCTTCATTTAAATTTGAAAGTACTCATTCCACATTTGTATCTAATTTAATGGTAATTAATTTTTCCTTCTCTACCTACTGTGGCAACAATTATATCAATAGAAAGACTCAGGAGAATGTACTACACATATACACTTGCTCAGAGGGAAAGAACAGACCACTATGATCAATAGAACAACTACCACATGCAACTATTTGTCTGTGGAACATAAAATTCGTAGAGCAGAAAGGATCCTAGACATTTAATTTTAGTGGATATGATTTGAATAGGGTACTACCACAATATACTCTGCCCAAATGGGTTACTGAAGAACTAACCAGAGTCTGTGAGAATAATCTCTTTGCCCCATTAGTTTATCTCAGGAAATAAGTCTACTTTTCTCCATTGGAAGCACAAAAGAAAATCAAAGTACATTTAATATGTTATGTAACTCCACTTCACTACAAAGAACTAAACCTGGGGCCTCATGCAAGTGCTCTGCCACTAAGTTACATCCCCAGTCCCCTACAAATTCCTTTAACATGAAACTACGAAGAGCGTAAGTTTCATTAGAAGAAAAAATAAGTGTTCACTACATGATACACATTTGTTTATATTCATTCTTTGGGAGCTTTAAACTATCTTAAAAGCATTTACCATTAGATATATATTGGCAATTTATTATAAGAACAAGATTTGCTCAAACGCCCCAGGGAATTTGGGGTAGTGGACAATAAATATATATATATTAAAGAAGACTACTTCCTCACCTAATGAAGAATATCTATCAAAACCCCAAAGCCATTATATCACTGGTAAAAGACTAGATACTTTCCCCCTAAGATCAGAAACAAGACAAGGGTGTCTACTCTTGTCACTATTATTCAGTATTTTACTAGAGGATCTAACCAGAGAAAATAAAAGGAAGAGGTAAAATGACCTCTATCTGCAGAAGACACAATCTTGTTTACGGAGAATTCTAAGGAAACAAATAAAAAACTACTAGAATTAATTTCAGCAACAGTGCAGTATACAAAATCTATATATAAAAATCAATTGTGTTTCTATATATTTGAAATAACTAATCCAAAAGTAAAACAATTTAACTTATAAAAACAAAAAGAAGAAAATACTTTAGAATACATTTAATTAAACAAGGGTAAAACTTATGCTGATAACTATAAAACTTTGTCAGAAGAAACTAAAGACATAAATAAGTAGAAAGACATCCCATGATCATAGTCCATTGACCTAATATTAGTATTAATTATTATAAACATTAATATTACTAAGACTCTCCAAACTAACCTACAGATTCAATACAATCCCCATCAAAATCCCAAGTGGTTTCTTTACAAAAATTGACAAGTTGATCCTAAAATTCACACAGAAATTCAAAGGGCCGAGAATACCCAAAATAATCCTTTTTATTCCAAAAAGGAATAAAACCTGGAAGACCCACACAATTTCAAAACTTACTTTAAAACTATAAAAGTAAAGATAGTGTAGGCCTGGCATACATGGACATACAGACCAATGAAATACACTAAGTAAACAGAAATAATGGTCATTAATGGTTAACTATTTTCAACAAGAGTACCAAATCCAATAATCACCAGATAAAGAATAGATTCTTGCCGGGCGTGGTGGTGCACACCTGTAATCCCAGCACTTGGGATGCTGAGGCAGGAGGATCGCAAGTTCAAAGCCAGCCTCAGCAACTTAGCGAGGCCCTAAGCAACTCAGTGAGACCCTGTCTCTAAATAAAATACAAAATAGGGCTAGGGATGTGGCTCAGTGGTCGAGTGCCCCTGGGTTCAATCCCCAGTACCAAAAAAAAAAAAGAATAGATTCTTTAAAAAAAAAAAAAAAAAAAAAAAAAAAGGTTATTTCAGGAGGCAAAGGCAGAAATATCAAAAATTCAAGGTCAACTGAAGGGCAACTTTTAATGAGATCCTATCTCAAACAAAAATAAAATAAATGGGCTCAGTGGTAAAGAAAGCACTTGCCTAGCATGTGCAAGGCCCTCGATGTGATCCTAGTACAGGGGGAAAAGTTCTATTTTAATTCAATGATAAAGGCACATTATTTATTTTTAAAATGGGCAAAGGATTTGAATTGACCTTCCCTCAACAAAGATAAACAAATGGCCAGTAAGTACAAGAAAACATGCTTACATCATTAATCATCAGAGAAATACAAATCAAAACCACTTGAGATACTACTTCATACCCATTATCAAGAAGGGCTATGACCAAAAAAGACAAATACTAATAAAAGTTTTGGCTAGGTAAGAAATTACAGCATGAAACACAGCTTTTCTTATAGGTGAACAATGATCCCTAATAAATTACAGAAATGATCTGCATTCTAAGAACTAGAGCAAGAATTACTACTTGTGTGTTGCTGACAAGAGGAATCAGTTTGACTTTATTCCTTCTTTACTAAAGCACTCTTCTATTTCATACCTTGTCAGGTATGTATATTTTGGAATGGCCTCACAAAAAAAGTTAACTATGATTTAGAGACATAAACACTTAAAATAAAAAAACACAATTTATTTTTAATGAGTTTTGACCCTCATGCTTGCTATTAAGTATAGTTTTAAAACATTTTACCTTTGCTTCTTCACACACATACACACAAAATTCCAAATGACCATTTATTAAAATTTTCTTTAAATACTTACCAAAATCTACCCTTGTTAATATGCACTGCATTGGGTGGTCAGTTGTATGCCTTGTTGTTGTTGCACCACTTTCATAACAAGATGCACAAAGATCGTAATCGTAGCAAATTAAACACTTATATCTGCGACCTCGAAAATTTCCTTTTAAACATGCATCACAGCTGACACCTATAAAAAAAATCCATAATTAGCAGCTATTAAAGTCAGTTTCCATTTCATTTTTGTGTTTAAGATTCATTTTATCCCATGCATCCCTTCCACAATGACTAAAAACAACATAATAAAACAATATGGGATTTTCCAGCAGTATGCAAGATTCATTAGTATAGCCAATTTATACTCCAAATAAAATAATTAAAGTGTTTGATGAATTGTAAAAGTCTCTCATATAAATGCCTTGAGGGGTTAGTCAGAAAGTAAAACCCAACGTAAAGAAGAACTTGGTAACTCAAAGCACTAAAAGGGGCTTTCAGCCCAAGAGCATTTGCCAAAGCAGGTAAAAATCTAAGTTGAGATTTTATTTTTCCCCACATTTTTTATTGGTGCCTTATAGTCCTACATAATGATGGGATTTGTTGTTACATATTCATACATGCACACAAGAGAACAATAAAATTTGGCCAATATCACTCCCTTGCACTTCCCCACTCCCTCCCTGCCTTCACCTCCATGGTCCCTTTTCCTCTTTGGATCTCCATTTTCATTAGATCTCTCCTTGATCTTTCTTTTCCTTTTTCCTCTCTAGTTTTCACATATGAGAAAAAACATATGACCCTTGACCTTCAGAGTATGATTTATTTCACCTAATGTAATGGTCTATAGTCCTATCCATTTTCCTTCAAATGACAATTTCATTTGTCTTTATGGCTGAATAAATGAGTTTAGATTTCCACAGCATTGCAGGATGAAGCATAGGAACCGAAGATTAAAGCCTGCCAAAGGTGGGTATCTATAAGGAGTTTCCTCATAAAAGTGAGACCTTAAAATACCCTATAACTCTAGCAATTTGCAAGGCTGAGTCAGGAAGCGCCACAACTTAGTCAGAATTTGTCTCAAAATAAAAAATTTGCCAGGTGCAGTGCCACACACCTATAATCCCAGCAGCTCAGGAGGCTGAGACAGGGGATCAAGTTCAAAGTCAGTTTCAGCAACAGAGAGGTGCTAAGCAACTCAATGAGATCCTGTCTGTAAATAAAATACAAAATACGGCTAAGGATGTGGCTCAGTGGTTTGAGTGCTCCCAAGTTCAATCCCTGGTATCAAAAAATAAAAAACAGAAGGAGTTGAGGATATAGCTCAGTGGTAAAGTGCCCCTGGATTTAATCCCTAGTACCCACCCATTTTATATCTTGCCATCAAGATCTGGCAGGAATAAACTTCTAAGAAACTAATAGGCTTTAAATCAGAAAGTACAGAAGAAATAAAGTACTGTCAGAAAGAACCAGCTGAAACAGCAGATTTAGACTGTCATAGTTCATATCAAAATTGGATAATAAATAACAATTCTTAATGTGTTGAAAGAAAAGATTGAAGCAGCAGCCTGCAGATCTACAAATGAACCAAAGGACTTCAAAGTATTTTTAAATTTTTAAATTAAAATTTAAAACTTCTATTTTAAAGCCTTTTATTTATGTGTGATATATCTGTTTATGCAGAAAAGCCACACACAGCCAAACTACTACCACTAAGCAAGGGTGCTAGACACACATTTAAGAAAACACTATTTCTTCACTCAAAACAGAAAAACATTTAAAAATAGATCATTTCTTATTCTGCCTAATCAAATTCAAAGAAAGAAGTAAAGGAGTGATTATCAGGTTAGTGAGAAGAATGAGGAGTTAGTTGTAATGGTTAGAGTTTTGTTTTGGGACGATGAAAAAATTCTGGAGCTAGATATGTGGTGATGATTATACAACAATGTAAATATATTTTATTTAATGTCACTGAATTGCACGCTCAAAAGAGGTTAAAATGGTAAGTTTTATTTTGTATATACACTTTACCACAATTTTTAAAAACCGACTCTTTGCAACGGCATTTTTTACAAAATGCCTATGACTAAATCTAACCAAAGATAGGAACTCCTGTATAATGCAAATTAGCAAAAATGAATTCAAAAGAACTTTAAAAAATACAAATATCTCAGGTTCATGAACAGGAAGGTTCCTAATAAAACCTCAATTCTCCCCCAAATTGATGTGTGGATTCAATGCAATTCTAATCAAAAGAATTTTTGTGGAACACGATAAACTAACTCAAATATTTAACCAGATTACAAAGGGCCTGGAGCAGTCAAGATATCCCTAAAGAAAAATAAGACGAAAAGACTTGTTTAACATAACAGAACTGCAATAATAAATACAATAATGAATAATAAAGCTATAATAGTTAAGAAAGAATGACCCTGGCAAAGATACAAGCCAACCTATGGAATAAAACACAAAGCCCAGTAACAGATGCACATGTGTTGAGGACTGTTTCATGACAGCAAGGTCACCACAGACAGGAAGCAGACAGTAAATGGTGCTGCAAAGGTGATTACCCATAATGGACCCATACCCCAGACACAAAAATCAATTCTACATGGTTTAAAAACAAATGCAAACATAAAATGAGAAAAAAAATTTTCTACAAGGCAACATTAAGAAGTATTTTTAAGAACTCAGAGTAGAAAATTATTTCTTAAATCAACATCTCTCCTCCTGCCTCCCCATACAGTCTAAACCATAATAAAGAGATAAATTCAACCACATTAAGACTTTTTCTTCATCTTTTAACACTCCAGAGTGACTGAAAAGGCAAGGTCCACTAATGATATGTACAACATAAATGACAAAGTTTGTTATTCAAAATATTCTAACAACTCTGAGCCAGGCCCAGTGGTGCACATCTATAATCCCAGCAGCTCAGGAGGCTAGGGTAGGAGGATCTCAAGTTCAAAGCTATCCTCAGCAGCGTAGGGAGACCCTGTATCAAAATAAAAAAGGAACTAGGGATGTGGTTCACTGGTTAAGCACCTCTGGGTTCAATCCCTGGTACAAGGAAAGGAAAGGAAAAGGAAAAGGAAAAGGAAAGGAAAAGGAAAGGAAAAGGAAAGGAAAGGAAAGGAAAGGAAAGACTCTGATACATCAATAGGAAAATGACCAACATCCAATTTAAAAAAGAAGGCAACCTGTCAACGAGTATTACAAAGAACAAATGGCCAAAAATATATGAAAAGATACTTAAACTCCCTACTAATCAAATATATGGAAATAAGTCAGACACAGTGGTGCACACCTATAATCCCAGCAATTTTGGAGGCTCAGTCAGGAGGACCACAAGTTCACAACCAGCCTAGGCAACCAGTGAGGCCATCTCAAAATAAAAAGATGTAGCTCAGTGGTAGAGTACCCCTGAGTTCAAGTCCCATTACTTAAAAAAAAGAAGAAAGAAAAAAGTGCAAACGAAACCATGATGAGCTATCATTTCACACCTGGCAGAAAAACTAGACATCATGATATTTGATACAGAGAGTTAGTGAAGACAAAGACTGACAGAAATGGTTTGGGGAGGTAGCTCAGCAGTCAAGTCCTTGCCGAACAGGTGCAAAGTTAAATCCCCAGTACACCACACATACATACATACACATACACACACACACACAAAAAAAAAAAAATCAGAGAAATAATTTAGACCCTGTTGGTGGAAGTACACCTCAGCTAAACCACTTTGAACAAATTAAACATGTACACGTCCTATGATATTACAATTTACTCTTAAATACATTCCCAGAGGAATCTTCTGCACATACACTATGTAAGATGGTCTAGGTGCTGGGGTTACAACAGTGAACAAAACCAAGCCCTATCCTCAAGAAGCTAACATTTCAGTGGATAAAGAGCGGCATAAAAACAAAGTAGGTTATGAAACTATGGAGAAAAACTGAGCAAAATTTTAGCTTACTATGAAAAGATGATATTTGAGAAAGAAGATAATATATTTCCAAGTTTACTTATTCAAAATAGCTTCCAAGCATGTTGATGCTTTAATCAGAATAGTAAAAATACTGAACAGGAGTAAATGTCTATTTAATTACTGGGTACAATAACCTTGACAATTGTGGTGTGAATTCAGATGCCGGAAAGCAAACTCAGTTCTGCACACTAACTTTCTGGTATATAGCCTGTGGAACATTACTGTGTGGGTTTGCCATGGTATATACCTACTAACATATGTAAATGATCAAAGCCTAAGGTGATTGTACATGGTGACACTACTCAGGGTCAATAAAAAGATACTGATGATGCTTGTCCCTTATATGCTCTACTCTTCTGATTTAATTCTAAATCATTTAAATGGTTCGCTAAGGGACAGGGTAGTGGTATCAGGCTTTACTTATGGCCTAACTTATGTTAGTCAGCTTTTCATCACTGTGACCAAAATAGTTGACAAGAACAACTTAAGAGGAGGAAAAATATATTCTGGGCTCACAGTTTCAGCGGTTCAGTGCATGGTCAGCCTAAGGAGAAGCAGAACATCATGACAGAAGAGCACAATGGAGGAAAGTCACTAGGCTGGTGGCAGCAGCCAGAGAGGGGGGAAGGGGCCATCAACTGATAATATTCCAGGGCACACCCCCAGTGACCTAACAACTCCAGTCACGCTCTACCTGTCTACAGGTGCTACAGTTACCACCCAGTAGTCCATTCAAAATTCTTCATATATCAAGTGAATTAATCCGCTAATTAAGTTAGGCTCTCATTATCTATCTAATGATTTCACCTCTGAGTATTCTTATGTTGTCCAACATGAACTTTTCAGGGGTTATTCATATACAAATCACAGCACAGCTGAATCTAGTAATAATAATCAAGCCTTTAAATAACGAGCCTACACACCCTACCCTCAGCATTGCTGGGGATATCCAGGGCCTTGTGTACACAAAGCAAGCATCCTACCATTGGATGACATCCTTAGCCAAGAAAGAGGATTTTGGCTGCGCGTCAGGGTTCAGTGTTAGAGCATGTGTACAGTACAGCATGGTTGAGACCATGGGTTCAATCACCAGCACCAAAATAAAGAAAAAAGAAACAGGCTGTTGTTGTTGTTCAATTTATTAACTATGTTTTGTGGTATCATTTCTATATGTGTTTTCTAGCTCCTTAAATTATGAAAGACATTATCACTCAAGATCATTATTTCTAACACAAGCATTAAAGTATTCAACAGGGTTTCTTAAAATATAAGGAAGATTTTATAATTTATGAGGCAAGCAGGCTAGAGAGGCTTGTGTGTGTGTGTGTGCGCACGCGCTATCCTTTCTCACTGTGCTTATAACAGCTGTAAATGTTGAAATGTCCCTCAATTTCTTATATAATCACAAACTTCTTAGGTTATTTTTTCCCCTAGAACTGGGGGTAAACCCAGGGTGCTCCACCACTAAGCTACATCCCCAGACCTTTTTGGTTTTTTATTTTAAGACAGGGTCTCAATAAACTGCTGGCCTCTAACTTGTGATCCTCCTGTCTAAGCCATCTGAATAGCTGGAATCCCAGGAATATGCCAACACACCCAGTTAATATTTAATTTTATAGAAGACTTCATATTACCTTTGACATGAACGTTTCTAAATGAAAGTACAGGCACATGTAGGCTTTGCCACAGTTTCTCAACAGCAGCCCACTCTCCCCACTCCATGCATTTAGAATCATTAACTCTCATTTAGCTTTGAGAAGGACATCAGGTTTCCCACTCAAAACAGTCCCTTCTACATATACCTGTCAGAATTTATGTCATTTTATGGCACAGAATAACAAAACTTGTTCCTTTAGTGTTAACTATACGTAATTTTAAGTTTCCATTAAAGAAAACAAGTTAGCTCTTCACTCAAGCTGAAACAAGGAATATGTGGCATATTAACTATCAACTCCTTGACAGAAAGAACTGAATTGCTTCTGTTGAGATATCAGTTATTTTGGGGGGGGGGGGGGGGGTAGTGGGATTGAATTCAGGGGCACTTGACTACTGAGCCACATTCCAAGCCCTTTTGGTATTTTATTTAGAGACAGGGTCTCACTGAGTTGCTTGGTGCCTCACTTCTGCTGAGGCTGGCTTTGAACTCTCCATCATCCTGTCTCAATCTCCCAAGCCGCTGGGATTACAAGCATGTGCCATGGCACCCAACTCAGGAAGTTATATTTAAGATATTAAGAATTAAAGTTCCTATAGAAAAGTATTGGACAGAAGTAAGTGCAGATATTCTCAAGTAAAGTACTGCCTTGAGAGTCAATGCCTTGAGTCAGTGGAAGGGAGTTGAGGGGAGTAGGCAAAGAAGAGGGCAGACAGAGAGAAGAGGAGATGATGGAGATGGAGATGGAGAGGGAGAGGGAGAGGGAGAGGGAGAGGGAGAGGGAGAAGGAGAGGGAGAGGGAGAGAGGAGGATTCACGTGCCATTTTCCTGCAAAACCTGAGTTAATCAAATAATGAAATATGCAATTTGTTGTTTAATAATATAGCTTTAGTCATACCAGATTATAAAGACAACCACTAGTTTGTAAAATGGTAACTAGCATAAGCCACATAATAAGATGATGATGGGATATTTGTGATCCTTCATCAAATTCATTTATCTTGCTGGAAAACACAGTTTAACCCCAACTTTGACAATGACACAGGTAAAACCCAAATGAAAAGCACAGTGTATGCCTGACACCCCCTACCTGTTATATCTGAACATATTTCTATCCTAGGCATTTACCTATATTCAGCAGTTCTGTAAAATACATAAAATTTATGAACAAAAATCAGAGGGGAAGAATGCCCTCTAGTGGAAACAGATTTTTTAAAAGCCACTGAAATAATATGTAAAAAGTCTTTTCTTTCTTATTTAAAAAAAAAATGAGGGCTAGGGATATAGCTCAGTTGGTAGAGTGCTTCCCTCGCATGCACAAGGTCCTGGGTTCAATTCCCAGAACAAAGAGAGAGAGAGAGAGAGACAGACACACACACACACACACACACACACACAGAGGAGGATTCCAAGTTTGAGGCCAGTCTCAACAACTTAGTGAGACCCAGTAAGCAGGTTTTGCAATATATGCTCTTCCATTTACAGTTTTCTTGCTCAAAACTTTGATGCATTCATTCAGCAATTTAAAACAACCCTTTGCGTACTAGGAATCAGTTTTTGTACTTTTTTTTCCCAGGTGAATTCTGCAAGATTTGTGATATAATGAGCATTCATCCGTCCTTTCCTTACTCACCAACTATCTACTAAGGGACAAGATACACGAGTAAATCAATGTATTTGCTGAAGGGACCTGAGAATGTAGCTCAGTGGTAGGGCATGTGTTTAGCATGAACAAGGTCCTGGGTTCAACCCCTAGCTCCACACACACAAAAGTTTTTTGCTGAGGACAGAACAGTGAATTTTTGCCACACAGAGCTTACACTCTAAGTGGTATTAGTAGCAACTTCATTATTTATTATAAGCCAGATGATTTACATATATTATTTTATCAATCTTTGTGGAGTCAAGAAGTAGATAGAAAGTGTGATGAAACTTCTTTGCTTGGTAGATGATTCACAGTTCAATTCTGCCCCCAAAAAGTGAATGAATTGAATGGCTGGATATTATATTTAAGGGTTCCTTACAAACTTTGCCAAAGAAAGATTAATTCATTCCTAAGTTTTTTGGGTAGAGGAATAACTGAACAATTTGCTTAACTTTAAAGAATTCATCTATGCTCTTAATTGTTTACAGATATGCATGTCTGCCTACAAACAGAAAACTATCTTAGTGCCAAAGGCCTTGATCATAAGTGATCATAAGAACAGCCTCTCAGAGTTTCTTACCTAGAAAGTTTCAACATTACTCAATCAACTGAGATTCAGCCATGATGTTTAGAGTTGTCTTCTAACTTCTAGAAGAGGTATATAAGGAATGCCTGAACCAATGTAGGAATTCAGTGAAAACCTGTTCAACAAACAAAGTGAATAAAAAGATATTTTCCCGAAGTAATTGTATAAGAGATCAAAAAAAGTTAAGAGGAAAAGGTATTAATGTGTGTCTATATTCGACTTCTGGATACAAGAATGACCTAATGATGAAAGTAAAGGGGGAAAAAGAAGGGGATAAACAAGTACTGGTTTCTTATATGGGGGGGAAGAGGGGAGGACTAAATAGGCAAGAATGCCATACCCAATAATTTTAGGCACGAGCCACTAGGTGGCAAAATCAGCCCAGGAAAGCTTGGTTGCAAGTAATAAGTGATAATTCAGCAGTTGGGAGGGGAAAGAGGTTAAGAAACCAATCCTTTGTTAGTCATAAGTTTTGTGGTAATTTTATATGCAAAAGTCAGACCCAAAAGAAGTATTTTTATATTTGAAAAGCATTTTTACATTTGAAAATACTTGGGGCTGGGTTGTGGCTCAGTGGTAGAGCACTTGTCTAGCATATGTGAGGCACTGGGTTTGATTCTCAGCACCACATATAAATAAATCAATAAAATAAAGGTTCATCAACAACTAAAAAATTAAAAAATTAAAAAATAAAATACTTGAAAAGTATTGTCAAGCCAGGAGGTGTGGTGATGCACACCTGTAATCCCAGCAACTCAAGAGGCTGAGACAGGAGGATCACAACTTGGGGGTCAGCCTTGGCAATTAAGCAACACCATCTCAAAAACAAAAAAAAAAAAAAAGGTAGGGGGTAGGGTGCTGGAGATGCAGCTCAGGGATAGTGGGCCTCAAAGTTCAATCCCCAGTAAGTTTGTGTGTGTGTGTGTGTGTGTGTGTGTGTGTGTAGGTATATGTATATGTATATGTATATGTATATGTATATGTATATATCTCTCCCCCAGGACCAGGCAGGCAGTTCAGTAACATGAGCACTTGCCTAGCATGCACAAGACCCTGGGTTCAATCCCCTTAACCATAAAAGGAGATTAAACAAAACAAAACAAAAAACCCTAGCTGCTTTAAAAAGTACATGCTAGACAGAAACTAATCCATTCTGGGGACATTTTGAGGACCCAGTCTGTGGGTCAAAGCAAAGAGCTTGGTTTGGGCTCAAGGTCACCCAAAAGCCAAAAGTCCCAAATTTAGGAAAGGTGGTAAATTTCATGAAAATATCCAGTGATTTCATGAGTATTTTGCAGAGACTTGTAAAGGACAATCCTAGTAATAAACAGATTAAACTTCAAACTTGTAGGGGTGGTGATCTGAAAAGAAAAACATTTAAAAAGACCCAACATAGCCAGGTGCAGTAGTGCACACCTCTAATTCCAGCAGCTCCAGAGGCTGAGGCAGGAGGATAACAAGTTCAAGCCCAGCCTCGGCAACTTATTAAGGCCCTAAGTACCTCAGCAAGACCCTGTCTCTAAATAAAAAATAAGATCTCAGTGATTAAATCTCCCTAGGTTCAATTCCTGGTACAAAAAAAAAAAAAAAAAGACAGCATAGCACAGAAGAATCTCCCTCAGAACACCTCTAACCAGCAATGTTCCCTCAATAACTAATAGATGTTTACTGATCTTAATGCTCTGGACACCTGCTAAGTACTTGATTGCTGAACTATTACTGTTCTTCTATAGATAACTGAGACACATAGGCACAAAGTAACTTGCTCTAAAGGCACACAGTGACAAACAAGTGATTAAGGTGAAAGGTACCAGGCTGGGGTTGTAGCTCAGTGGTAGAGTGCTTGTGAGGCATTGGGTTCAACCATCAGCACCATAAAAACAAATGAATATAAAAACATAAAACAAATGAATAAATAAAGGTATTGTATCCATCTACACATAAAAACAAATGAATAAATAAAGGTATTGTGTCCATCTACACATAAAAACAAATGAATAAAGGTATTGTATCCATCTACAACTAAAAATAGTTTTTAAAAAAAGATGAAAGTCTCCTACTAACACTTCTCTTTTATTAACAATCTGGATTCCCCTGCTTTTCATTTTGTGGATGTCTTCAAAACCTTTTATTTACTATAATATAAAGATATATATTTGGTGTCATATTTGCTATTTTCCCTCAACTTTTTATATTTGAAGACCTTAATTTTACCAATTACATCACTTCTCCAAAATGCAACCCTAAGATTAAACAGTTACTCATGAAGACATATATTTATTTTCAGATAATCAAATAGTTTTACTTAAGATACTTTTTTTAGTTCTTAGTCTAGAGTAGCATTTTCTGAACTCTGAAAACCCACATCCCTTAGTGATTAGAATTTCAAAGTTTTGCCATCTTCTTTATCTAAAATTGCTTTCAATAAACAAGAAATCTCTGGTCTTGCCCCTTCATATCACTATAATTTGAATCCATGAGTATAATTCTCAAATGCATTAATTTATTTTCAACTGTTGTATTTTTAAATATATAAAGAAATCTGGCCATCTTCAGAAATGGAAATACCAGAAAACTACACTCTATAAACATATTGACATACACAAATCCCCACAAAAATAAGGTGCAGAAGATATATAATATATGGAATGCTTCATGTAAATTTTAAAATACCAACAACACTAAATAACTGTTTACACTTACTTATATGGAAAACATACTGAAATGTGTGTGGGAATGATACACACCAATAACAAAAAGTGATGGCTTCTGAAGGGTAAAGGCTGAGAATGTATCTCAGTCATCCAGAGCTTTCCTAGCACGAGAGAGACTCTAGGTTCCATTCCTAGCACAGAACCCCACAAAACAAAAACAAAAACAAAAAAAAACGGAGGGCCTGCCCATCTGCCTGTATCTTCAATGCCTATTTCTTTGTATGTTTAAAATGTTTCATTAAAAAAATTAAAAAGCGAACAAATTTCCCATCCCATCTGAGTGTAAAGGAGTATATGAGATTATTTTTGTTTTCATGGTACTGGGGATCAAACCCAGGTCCTCATGCATGCTGAAGAGTAAGATGACTTTTAGTGACAGAAAGGCTAGTTTTATTCATTTTATAAATGAATAAAATAGTTTACCTAGAAAATTTATGAAATAAAACTATCCTTTTTTGATTCCCCAGAATCAGATTATATATATTATATATCCCATACCTGTCAATTCCTATGACTTGTCCCAAACATTAGAGATGTCTAGGCAGATTAAGTTGTCTAGGCAGACAATATGAAGACACTACTACTGGGCTTTCACACAGAATCTACAAGATGTTTAGAAGGCCCTCTCAACATATATTTGGCCAATAATGTAGAAGGAGCAATAGGCAACTTCAGACATGTAGTCTGTCTTGTGAAAGAAGAATGTTATTTCAAACTAAAGATGAAATATATTTAATGGGGTCTCCCCCCTATCTTGGAACTTCTTGGTCTATTGGTTAAATACTTTTAAACTGATTTTCTCCAACTACTTAAGGGGGAAAGGAAGAAACATGAAAACCCTTAATAAGCAGAACAGAAAACATAGTATTTGCTGAAGTTATTTGTTTGATGATGTTTGAACTAGAAACGTCTGCACATCTATCTGTAATAGATTCCTAGTCAAGTAAGGAACATGACAGCTACTGTGGTAGAAAAAGATTTGTTCCAGCTCTTCATACCAAGCAGTCCCTCAGTATCACTTCTTCAGAGCAGTGCCTCAAGTATCTCCTCTTCAAACACTGAAACACAATTATCAGGAGCACCCCACACAGAAAGCAATTATTTCAAATCCAGTTTCAAAAATTCACCACCAACAAGAACTTTCTCCTTTTTTCTAAGCTAACCAATTTAAAATATAACAAGTCCTCCAAAATCTTACCTTCCACTGTTACATTACTTTATGTCTGCTCCAGTTTGTCCAGACTTTAAAGGGCCTAGATCCTTTTAAAGCTCTGGACAGTACAAGGAATAATTAACAGAGTATGAAGAGATCACTTAATGCATCTTAATTTTCTTCAATTAAAAAGAATTCAAAAGAGCAAACATAGTAATCTCTTTACGTTGCAGGACTGTCACAGGCACATAAACATCCATTTCCCCTATAAGGGCATTTCAAGTAAAGTAGGGTGTTGGCTATTGTTAGTTCTTTACCTCAGTTCCAAGCCCATTCTTTCATGCTCTGCAATGCTAGTTCCCATTTTTCACCCTTCTTGGTCTTCCAGAGTCATTTAACAATGTAATAAGATATTCTCAGCTGTCACAACTGTGGGGAGGGGAAAGGCTACTGGTATTAATCCTGTAGTGGCAGGAAATGTTACTAAACATGATACAAAGCATCCCCTGCCCCAAATGTCAATGATGACAAAGTTAAAAAACAAAAGACCTAGGATCTGTCAACTCTATTATAGCTGTCTTCTGGTTCACCTTCTGCCGGTGGAGGCCCAAATAGAGGGACAAAGACAGGAAGAGGTCAGTATCCCTCCAGCAGCAGAGAGGCTCCTGCAATAGCTTCTTTGGGCCCCCTCATCACCAGTCAGCTGCAACCCACTTAAGAGGCCAAGTACCAACTATGTGGAGATGAGCCAGAGGGTCTATGAACTATCAAATTCCAGTAACCCCATCTTTTCCCTTTTATTTCTTTTTTTATGTGATGCTGAGGATTTAACCCAGTGCCTCACCTGTGCTAGGCAAGCGCTCTACCACTGAGCTACAACCCCTCATCTTTTCCCTTTTTACAATGATGGAAATGTCCTTCGACTACTGTATTATTCAATGTAATGATAGCAGTTAAAACGCCTTGGCAGCTGAGGGCCCAAAAGCAGTTAACACCCCAGCAGCAAGGAGCATACCAAGTGAGCACCCAGATTTTGGTGTCCAAACAGCATCCTTAGAAGGATGCAGAATTCCTTGGAGAAATGAATGATCTCAAGACAGGGCAAATCCATGAGCTTGAAATACCCAGTTCTGAAATGAATGATCCAGAAAGACTGATGAGGACATGTCAAAAGGACATGAAAGAAACCTTCAAGAGGCCCCCACTGACCAAACTGAACACAATCTGAACATAAAAATGAGTAACAGAAGCAACACTGTCTAACCCACTGACTAACACAGGAATCTACAAGTCCATACTGATATAATAAAAAATAAATCAGGGAGAATGAAAAAATGAAAAAAATCTTTATGGTAGCTATATTGACAATGACTTTAAATTCCAACTTTTACTTTACTAGTACTAGTACTATTATACTTTATGGTCCGGTATAATAGCCACTAGACACATGTGACTATTTTATTAAATTTAAAATTCAATTCCTCAATGGCACTCGTCACATTTTAAGCACTCACAGGGCTACTGGCCACTATACTGAACACTGATGTACCAAACAATGGCATTTGAGACTCCGAGTCAAAATTTTGTGAAAATATGGCCTAAACTAGAGGGTTTCTGACCAAGGGAATGCAAGGCTTCATTAATAAAGCATTCTTTAGTGAAAATGGGGGTGGGGGATGGGGGGAATGACATGATATAACTAAACCCTCACAAGAAAAGAAGGGAAAAGGGGAGAAGAGAAAAAATAGAATACAGAGGAACAAAAGTCCAGGAGCTTAAAAATTCTGAAAGGGAGAAATTAATCAACAGAATAATTCAAGAAACTTCCCAAAAATAAGAACATGAATTGCCAGACTGAAAGTGTCCACAAAGCATTCAACACAACAAATTAAAGGGGAAAAAAGGACCTAAACAAAACTTGTTTCGGAAGAGCAATCAAAAAATGGAGATTCACCGGGCGTGGTGGCACACGCCTGTAATGCCAGCACTTGGGAGGCTGAGGCAGGAGGATCGTGAGATCAAAACCAGCCTCAGCAATTTAGTGAGGCCCTAAGCAACTCAGTGAGACCCTGTCTCTAAATAAAATACAAAATAAGGCTGGGGATGTGGCTCAGTGGTGGAGTATCCCTGGGTTCAATCCCCAGTACCAAAAAAAAAAAAAAAAAAAATGGAGATTCTAGCCAGGCACAAGCCTGTAATCCCAGTGGCTTGGAAGGCTGAGGCAGGAGGATTGCAAGCTCAAAGCCAGCCTCAGCAGGGGCAAGGTACTAAGCAACTCAGCGAGGCCCTGTCTCTAAATAAAATACAAAACAGGGTTGGGGATGTGGCTCAGTGGCCAAGTGCCCCTGAGTTCAATACCCAATTCCAAAAAAAAAAAAAAATGGAGATTCTACTACCTTCCAAGAGACAGGTAAGAAAAAGGAGTAGAGATAACACAAAGATCACGAATCTGATGCTTTCAACAAAACAGGACACTAAAAGGTAATGCACTAACATCAAAGTTCCAAAGAATTTCCAAATGAAAGTTCTATACCTAGAAAAGTTATCATTCAGTATATACTATAATAGAACAACATTTTCAGGCATATTAAGTCTGAGAAAAATTACTTTCCACACACCCTTTCTCTAGAAACCACAAAAGCATGTACTACCAGAGAAGTGAGAGAGGGAATTAAAAAATGGGGAAATAGAAACAAGAAATCAGGAGCCAATGAGAGAAAAGCAATGAAAATCACCACGAAACAATGCAGGGAGAACCCCCAAAATGACAGTCATGCAGCCAATGAGGGCAGCAACAGACAGCAGTATAAATTATAATTTAGTTGTTTTCTAAAACACAATACAGATTATATTAAAGAGTGAGGGTAGTTTGTCACCCAGATGGTGAGGCCTCAGTAATGTTAAATACTAATAAACATAAAAGAACTATGCACAGCTTGGTTTTAACAAAGTAAACACACATCCTATGTAACCAATGTTTTAGATCACCCCAAGTTGTACCCCATTTATAGACTATCCCAAGTTACCACCCAAACACAGTAGGTAAAATTTGTCTGCTTTCTTTATATACACACATACATAAACATACATCAATACTTGCAGTATTTTCACTGTCATTCTAGTACATACATACAAAGAACAGAATAAAGGTTGAGGTACACATGTTCCCAACTGAAGTTCCCAGCTCAGACCAAATAAGTCAATGTTCTGTTTTCTTGTTTCATACTGTAAACAAGTGTGCTTTTCATGGTGTTTAGTGTCACATTTTTCCCTGTGCTGCTGGTGATTTCACTACTTAAAAACGGACCCCCCAAGTAATGATGAAGTTCTGCCTATGTCCCAAAATGAATTAGATAAGCTTAGTTTAGGCATGAGTTATAGTGTTGGTGACCATGAGTTCAATGTTAATCAATCAACAGTGTTTTTAAAGTATCCTTCACCAGGTACAATGGCACACACCTGTAATTCCAGCAACTCAGGAGGCTGAGGCAGGAAGATCCCAAGTTCAAAGCCAGCCTCAGCAACTTAGCAAGGTTCTCAGTAACTTAGTAAGACACTGTTTCAAAATAAAAAAGGGCTGGGGATATGACTCAGTGGTTAAGTGCCCCTGATGGGACAAAGAGAGGGAGGGAGGGAAGAAGAAAGGAAGGAAGGAAAGGAAACGAGGGGAAAACACACACACAAAAAAGAAACCTTGAACAGAAATACACACAAAGTAAGGTTATATACTAATCTATTGATGAAATGGTTGTGACCAGAGGCTCAAAGGAACCTAGCCCCTTTTTTTTTTTTGGTACTGGGAATTGAACCCAGGAGCACTCAACCACTGAACCACATCCCCAGCCCTATTTTTTTGTATTTCATTTAGACACAGGGTCTCACTGAGTTGCTTAGAGCCTCACTAAGTTGCTGGTGCTCGCTCTGAACTCGTAACCCTCCTGCCTCAGCCTCCCAAGCCGCTGGGATTACAGGTGTGCGCCACCATGCCCGGCCTAACCCTTTTATTTCTTCTAGGAGCAGAGGTCTGTATTTGCTAATTCAGTATATGTGTCAACTTTACAGACTACAATTATCACATATAAAAAGAACTGAAAATACACACGTGTGCACGCATACACACACACACACGCTTTCGTATTCTTTTTCACCTGAGAACAGAATGAAAGGTCCAACAACTGGTCTTGCTTGTGTGTTGATGAAATTCCTGCTCTGCCCTCCAGGAGAAGAAAAAGGTTGGCTGAGGACTCAGTTCACCCCAAGGAAGCATCTAGCTCTCACCTGCTCCTAGGAGCTACAGGTGGGCCACAGTGAGCAGTAGCCCTCTGACCACATCTCTGCTAGAAATCTAACCTGAACCAATGACAGTCCAGCCACAGCTCCCTCCCTCTGGTGTGGGTCCTGAGAGTCCAAGGATCATTTATGATCTGACCCAAAGACTTCTCCAAATGGTCTCTCAGGAATTCCTGGGGGAGTTGAAGGTAGACCTTGCTCAGGTTCCCTTTTCCTACAAATATCATTTAATGGTACAACTACCCTTTCCTTACACAATGGGGCATAAGTTCACTGCTCCTTGTTTCCTAACTTAACATTACAGAACCTAGATAGGAATAAATATTATGTGTTGGAAATAAAATTACAGAGAAAGGTGAGAGGATTAAGACAAAAATCTAATTTGTCATTATGAAAATGTTTGTGAGTAGCAAGACTGGTGATGCCAAATGCCTGTAATACCAGCAACTCAAAAAGCTGAGGCAGGACAATCACAAGTTAGAGGTCAGACTCAGCAATTTAACAAGACCCTGTCTCAAAATAAAAAAATAAAATGGGCAGGGAATATGGCTCAGTGAATAAGCACCCCTGAGTTCAATCTCTGATACCAAAAGAAAAAAGAAAAAGAAAAAAAAAAGGATATTTCTGAGATATTCTATTTCTTAATAAGAACAGTGGCTCCATGGATGCTTGTTTTATTCTCTGTTTCTCAATACATACTGTTTATACACTCTTCTGAATGCATGACACTTCTCACACACAAAAATTCTATTCTCAAAGAAAATAACTGGCTGGTCATATATCATTAAAATAGCAAATACTGAGCCGGCGCGGTGGCGCACGCATGTAATCCCAGCAACTCGGGAGGCTGAGCCAGGAGGATCACGAGTTCAAAGCCAGCCTCAGCAACTTAGCGAGGCCCTGAGCAACTCAGTGAGACCCCGTCTCTAAATAAAATACAAAATAGGGATGGGGATCTGGCTCAGTGGCCAAGTGCACCTGAGTTCAATCCCCAGTTCCAAAAAAAAAAAAAGAGAAAAAAAAAGCAAATACTGTTTAATTTTTTTAAAAGACATAAAACTCTTGCTAGGCACAGTGGTGCATGACTGAAATCCTAGCCACTCAGATGATGAGGCAGGAAGATAACCAAGTTTGAGGTCTTAGCAACTTAGCGTGACCCTGTCTCAAAGTAAAATTGTAAAAATACGGGCTTGATGTAGCTCAGTGCTTGCCAAGCATGTGCAAGGCCCTGGGGGGTATAGTTCTGTGGTAGAACACTGGCTTAGAATGTTCAAGGCCCTAGGTTCAATCCCCAACACTGCCCCCCAGAAAGTCTGTACATGTTTAATACAGATGCATGTCATTTAATGTTTTCAATCCACAGTTGGTTGAACTCATCAGACAGTATAAACCTATGCATTAAAGAATCAGTATGGACCAGGGGTATAGCTCAGTGGTAGAGTATATGCTTAGCATGTATTAGACCCTAGGTTATAGAAGGGAGAGAAGGAAAGAAAAATTAAAATACTGAGGACAGAGTAAGAGACAAAGAAATGAATGGGCCAAAACAAAATGAACTTTAAAAGGGATTCGTTTAAATTCTAAGTAAAAAAAGAAAAAAAAAATTAAGGAGAACACCAGCTTCAATATTTAGCCCAAGATGGGATACAGGTATTTAAAAAGCCAGTAAACAAGCAAATTTAGGCTGCATTAACAGCCATACACCCTACATAATTATAATATTTCTACAATATTTACTCTTGCCAGACTTCATGTGAAGAATGATATTCAATCCTTTGTGTCTTATTTTAAGTGGGAAATAGTACAGCACAGTGACTGAAGGGCAAAGTATCTAGAAAACTGTCAAGAGAAACTATTAAAAGGCAAAATGGGCCATTAAGTAGAAGAGCTAATAGGAGGCAATGCTGAGGCACTGTCACAGCTCTACATAGCCTTAGCAAAAAGAACTAGATCTCTGTAGCTACTGAGTTAAAAACCAAGAGGCACTAAATGCAACATGGTATCCTGGATCCTGCAACAGAAAAGGGTTAAGAGCGGGGAAAGTGGATGTAGGAGAGTCTGGAATTTACTTAGAAAAGTTTTTAGTTGATCCTTTATTGTGGTGCTGGGGAGTGAACCTAGGATCCTGCTAATGCTAAGTAGGTACCCTTCCAGTGAGCTACACCCCCAGTCCAGTTACTGTTTTGACAAATGTGCCAAGGTAATATAAGATGTTAATATTAAGGGAAAACAAGTGAGTATATGGGAAGTATCTAAACTATCTTTTCAGCATTTCTATAAATGGAATATTACTCCAAAATAAAAAGTTTATTTTAAGAAAATAAGAAAAGATGCTTCTGGTTCAAAGTATGATTCTCTTACAAGGAAGTAAATGCTCCATCAATGCATGGGTTATCAGAAATTAAAAGACAAATTGAAACATGCTTTTGAAAAGATTTCTGCTTATTTCCTGGGGCCTGGGTACCATCTAAATTGGAAAATTTATTAGGCCCATTTTTTTTTTTTTTTAATGGTGCTGGGGATTGAACCCAGGGCTTTGTGTGTGAGAGGCAAGCACTCTACCAACAGAGCTATGTCCCCAACCCTAGGCCCATTAATATTTACCTTGTAATCTGAAAAGCAAAATGTAAAGAACAAAGCAACTGAAGCATTGGGCAAGTAACAATCTTGCCTATGCAATAGTGTTGTAATCAATTCTACCAGCTTTTGCAACTATAGGTCATAACCCAGTGAAATCAAAATAGTCACTGTAGCTCTCAACCAGGAGGTACCACTCCCCAGGAGCATTGTAACTCAGGGGTGGGAGGTATTTTTTGGTAGTCACAATGACTGAGGGAGGAAAGTACCAAAGATGCTAAGTGTCTTGCAATGCACAGAAAATTTTTAAAATAAAAATAAACTTTTTTCAAAAGACAAATTTTAAGTGTCAATTTGACTGGATTAAGGAATACCTAGAGAAGTGGTAAGAAAGCATTACTTTGGGGTGCTTCCATGAGGGTGTTTTTGTTTTCATTCGCGTGCTAGGGAATCAAACCCCTGGACTCCTCATACTTGCTAGGTAAATGTTCAACCTATGTGCTATTCCCCAAACCTCCTGAGGGGTGCTTCCAGAAAAAAAGAGGTGTTTCCAGAGAAGAGGGGGTGTGTGAGTAAGTGAACTGACTGAGAAAGATCCTCCCTCAATGAGGAAAGATATCATTCAATGGAGTGGGAGCCTGGAGAGAATAAAAAGTAGAGAAAAGAATTTCCTCTTTTTCCTGAGGTTGGGACACTCTCCTCTTTCCTGCCCATCGGAACTGTAGATTCTCCAACCTTGAAACTCTGAACTTAAATCAGCAAACCCCTGTTTCTCTGGCCTTTGACCTCAGACTGAAAATTACATAATTGGCTTCCTTGGTTCTAAGGCTTTGTATATAGACTGGGCCATGCTACCAGCAATAGTCTGCTGTGGGATTCCTGAGCCTCCATAATCATGTCAGTCAATTCCTCTTACTTCTCTCATATGTCTATATATATATACACATCCTACTGGTTCTGTCTCTGGAGAATCCTGACTGATACTGTCACTATTCATAAATTGAAAAAGATTTTTTCACTTCATTTACAGCCTTACTGAAGACTTTCAGCATTCCAAAAAAATCTGATGACAAAGTCATTTGTAGCGGCTGAGTTTACTATAGTGACTGGGTTTACAGTGCATTACCTGTACAGAATGCTTTTGTAGCTAAATCTTCCATATATGCAAGACTCTGCTGAACTTACTTCCAAACATTAAATTGGCACACTTATGAAACACAGGATTCTGGCTAAAAATTTTAACATTGAAAATTTTACATCAATGTCATCAGATTTATATTTATTTTTTTAAAATATGTGATACAATGGCTAGAAATCTATGTTGTAAAAATAAACTTATTTTGGGGTTGCTATTATTTTTCTTTTTCACTCATAAGGTCCCTTAAAGTCTACTACATAGTTTTTGCTGTTCCTTCTTCCAATTTATCCTTTATTCTCAATTACCTAGCAAAGGATATGCTCTCCAGGAGCTTTAAATATCAGATGCATGTAGGTTGATAAAGCCAAGTCCCATCAGGCTTCCCATGAGATCATGTCACAAGGAATTGTTTTGACACTAACCAATAAGGTCAAACACATTGGTGACTATGTGATATTACTTTTATTTCTCCTTGTTAACAGTCTAATTTGTCTTATGCTATCCCTATATCAAAAAAGATATAGCTGGGCGCAGTGGCGCATGCCTGTAATCCAAGCGACTTGGGAGGCTGAGTCAGGAGGATCACGAGTTCAAAGCCAGCCTCAGCAACTTAGCGAGGCCCTGAGCAACTCAGTGAGACCCTGTCTCTAAATAAAATACAAAATAGGGCTGGGGATGTGGCTCAGTGGCCGAGTGTCCCTGAGTTCAATCCCTGTTATAAAAAAAAAAAAAAAAAAAAAAAAAAAAAAAGATATCCCTCTTTCTCTTAGTATATACAAATTGTTCTTTATTTATCCTAACAATTTCCATTCTAGTATCTATCCACATGTCCATTTTTTAATTTTTAATTTTTTAATGGGTATGCCTTTATCATTTAAAACCAAGTTTATTTCTTAAACATAGATACAGGCATTTAAAACTTCACTATAATGTCTAAGGTAGTTACAATGTATTCATTTTATTTTCAGAATAATCAACAGATATTAAAATTATTTGTTAGCCGGGCACGGTGGCGCATGCCTGTAATCCCAGCACTTGGGAGGCTGAGGCAGGAGGATCACGAGTTCAAAGCCAGCCTCAGCAACTTAGCGAGGCCCTAAGCAACTCAATGTCTCTAAATAAAATACAAAATAGGGCTGGCTGGGGATGTGGTTCAGTGATGGAGTGCCTCTGGGTTCAATCCCCAGTACCAAAAAATAAAAAATAAATAAAAAATAAAATTATTTGTTATAAAATTAAATGATGTTCCAGGTCACATGCCTGTGATCCCAGCAAACTGGGAGGCTAAGGCAGAAATATCACAAGTTCAAAGCCAGCCTCAGCAACTTGGTGAGGATCTCAGCAACTCAGCAAGATCCTGTCTCAAAATAAAAAATAATAAGGGATGTGTATATAGTTCAGTGGTAAAGCACCTCAGGGTTCAATCCCCAGTGCCCCCCAAAAAAAAAGAAAAGGGAAGGAAACTAAATGATGCACAAAACACTTTTGTAATGGGTAGCCTATAAGGACCCTAACATTCACTTGCCATTGCCAACACAAAGGTCCTGACCCTTTTGAGCTCTAGTCTTACTCTGTGATTCACTTACCACTCTACTCATCCCCCCCCCTCCCTGAAGTGGATGCTTTCATCTTTCTCACTTCCTACTTTTATGCCTTCTTCAAGTCACTCCCTCAATTGCTTTAAACAATAAAAATTTTTAAAAAATTAAAGAAACTTTTCTTTTTAAAAGCAAACCAGAAAAATCACGGGTATGGCACCAGCCCTTTTAGACATGAAGAAACCCAGAAGGCATAAAGATAAGGTAGAGGGCCAGGCGTGGTGGTGCTTGCCCATAATCCCAGCTAATCAGGACGATCACAAATTCAAGGTCAGCCTGGGCAATTTAGTAAAATCCTGCCTAAAAATAAATTTAAAAAAAAAAAAAAAAGAAAAAGGAAAGAAAAATCAGAGAAGGGATAGGAATGGAGCTCAGTAGCAGAGTACTTTCCTAACATGCATGAGGCCCCAGGTTCAATCCGCAGTACAGTCGAACAGAAATACAAAAGGATATATCTATATAAAAATGAAAATGTTTCAAGGAAGTCAGCTTTGATGTTCTTAAATCAAGCAGGAAAGAAGCACTGCTATGGTGGGGTGGGCGGTTCACCAATAACAAAAAATTAAATAAAAACTAAGTTGTACACCTATCCTATGATCAAGCAATTATTATTTCTAGGCATATACTAAGATAGTATCTTGTTAATTCTAATAATTTTTAAAATCTCTTTGAGTTTTTTTAATATCAGGAAAAGAATGATAATCTCCATTTTTGAACGTTTATATTGGTTAGTTAATTTCCTGTCTCATTATATTCATTTGACCAAGCAGTTTTTGACATGGATAACATTGCTTCCTAACAGGTATTGTGAAAATTTGGTTGTCACAATGATTGTCATGTTGGCACTTGGAAGGTCACTATCAGGGATTCTGGATAATCTGTTGTAATGGATATTACTACTAATCAATGAAGAACTGTCCCACCTACCCATGAGTTTCAAATGTCACAACAGAAAAATCTGTTTATAATTTCTTGAATTTAGAATCAAGCTCAATTTTACATGTAAAAACTACATATTTTGAATGATTTTAACATACACTGAAATCATCAGTAATATAGTTGCTTGGAATGTGACACCATGAGTTGTTCAAAAAGAAACAATGATAAGCAACATTGTTCATGGTATTTGAATTGCCAGTACAACATGTTCCTTAAAATAGGTGTTCATTTGGGGTGGAGGAAGAACACAAGTTAAAAAGCCAGTGCTGGAGTTCAAACTCAGAGCCTCTAAAGTGTTAGGCAAGCACTCTACCACTGAGCTAACCCCCAGCCCCTGAGCATTTACATTTTGAAAGACATTACTTATTATTCATTATTTCCATTTTATTTTTCCTTTATATTATTCTGGTGATTCTTTAAAGTATGAATAAAGTTCTTTATAGGAGAATTCTAATAAAAAACAAAAATGGTAAGAAAAATCAACATCTTTAATCACTGTAAAACAATGGATCCACATCAGTGACCACCAGTGCAGGGACAGCCTGACAGCCCAACCCACTCAAACAACCAGACATTATGGGCCTCTTCATATTATATAAAAATGAATATTACAAAATATTTGGTACCTATGAAATCATAAACAAAAACCTGAGTCGGAACTGAGTACCATTCAAAAGAAATATGGGGAGCAGGGCACAGTATGAAAGGTATGCTAAAATGGTATCATAAAAATGTAATCCAGAATATGGAAACTACTATCATCAAAGAAATGATCTAATATATTCAGCAAATAAATGGCATTTTCAAAGGGAAGTAAGGGCTGTTATAATATAGTATACTTTTATTTAATTTTATTTTTGTAGTATTGGGGTTCAAACCCTAGGGCCTTGTGCACACTAGACAAATACTTTAGCACTGAGCTAAGTCTCCAACCCATAAATTTGTATACATTTCAAAGGACATACCATCCAAATGTAATATGTGGACCTGATTTTTTTTTTTTTTTTTTTTGGAATCAGGGATTGAACTCAGGGACACTTGGCCACTGAGCCACATCCTTAGTCCTATTTTGTATTTTATTTAGAGATAGGGTCTCACTGAGTTGCTTAGGTCCTCGCTAAGTTGCTGAGGCTGGCTTTGAACTCGCGATCCTCCTGACTCAGCCTCCCAAATCGCTTGGATTACAGGCGTGCACCACACGCTCGTCCTGTGGACCTGATTTTAACAACCTAACTTTAAGAAGACATATTTTACAAATGGGAAAACTGAACATGAATTTCGTATTAGATAGTAGTGAAGAATTATTGTTAATTTTGTGAAGTGTAATAACATTGTGGTTTCATACACACACATTGGGGTGGAGGCAGTGGTGCACACCTGTAATCCCGGCTGGCGAGGCTGAGGCAGGAAGATTGAGTTCAAAGCCAGCCTCAGCAATTGAGCAAGGTCCTAAGCAGCTCTGCAAGACCCTGTCTCTAAATAAAATATGAAAGAGGGCTGGGGATGTGGCTCAGTGGTTAAGCGTCTGTGAGTTCATTCCCCAGTACCCACCCACCCCCAAAACAAATCGTACACATTTGGAAGTAAAATGACATGTGGGACTGAGATTTGCTTTCAAATACTCAAATCCAAAAAAACAGAAATTGATACAAAAATAGCAAAAAGCCTGGGAGTGTAAGTTCGGTGGTACATCACTCATCTAATATGTGAGGCTCTGGGCTCAATCTCAGAAATTAAAAAAAAAAAGGTAAAATGTTGATGTGTAGAAGATGGGTAACAGAACAAGGGAATATATTAAGTATGTGTTAATCTCAAATTTTTTGTCAGTGCTAGGGATTGAACCCAGGGTCTTGTGCATGCTAGGAAAGCACTACAACACTGAGCTTCATCCCCAGATCCTCAGTTGATTTAAAAAACCATCTTAGAAAAAAAATGGTATAGAATCATTTGATGTGCTATTGTTATACCCAGTTGACAGTCATTTATGTGGCATAACACTCTGCAAACTACTCAATCAATGCAAAGTTCCTGTCAGCTGACACATCTATCATGTTCATAAGGATTCAATGACAGTCTCTGTCTGATAATGTCCACAGTGACACTTTGATATACCAATTTAGAAACCCAAGCAAAAGAGTCATGTATTTGCTATACTTGGTCTTGGTTTAGCCCCAATGGATTCTAAAACTATTCTCACTGTTCACAAATTCTTTCTTGTGTTTTCCTGCCTTGGCCACCTTTGTTTCACACTTACGGGATTGGAAAGTCTTTTTCTACTCTATCCAGACAAATCCCTTCTCCACAAACCTTGTTCAAACCCCTTCTCAGTCCTTGGCCTTCATCTGAACACATTTTGAATTGATATAATATCAAAAAAGGAAGAAAATATTTATCATTCTCATTGCACTCTAATTCTAAATAGATAAGCCTGTAGTATATCTAGTTTTTAAATTTCCTCCCTATTAGAATGCAAATGCCTCACTCAAGGGCAGCAACTATATCTTATATAAGGAAAGATACCTGTATGTTATTAGCACTCAAATTATGTGGAAAGTCGCCAGAAAGAATCAATTTGAGGTGGTACTGCATGTGTTAATTAGTATGAGTTAGCATTCCACAATGTATATGTATTTCAAAATGTTGTACATACAATTAAAAATAAACTTGGAAACTATATGCAAAATATTAAGGAAGGTAGACAGCCACTTTCTGTATCCAAGATGAGAACAATGAAGACGCTACCAGCCAAAAACAAGTGCTTACCATGTGCCAGGCACTAAACATTTTATCTGTAATAACCAAATACACCCACCCTCTCAAATTGCTAAGCATTATGCTCATTTCATGAAATGAAGCACAAAGAGATAACTTACCCACGGTCACAGTAAATAACCAAGCTGGGGTTTGAATGCAGGCAGTCTAGCTCTGTTTTAGTCAGCTTTTTTGCTGCTGTGACTAAAAGACAAAACCAGAACAATTGTAGAGGAAGAAAAGTTTATTTGAGGGCTCACGGTGTCAGAGGTCTCTGTCCACAGAGCTGGCTTCATTCCTTGGGGCTCAAGGAGAAGCAGAATAACATGACAGAAGAGTGTGGCAGAAGGAAGAAGATCACATGATGATCAGGAATCAGAGAGAGATCTTCACTTGCCAAACACAAATAAATATATACACCAAAGCCACGCCCTCAATGCCCACCTCCTCCAGCCACACCCTATCCGCCTTCAGTTACCACTCAATTAATCCCTACCAGGGGATTAATTCACTGATTGGGTTAATATTCTCATAACCCAATCATTTCTCCTCTAAACCTTCTTGCATTGTCTCACATGTGAGCTTTTGATGGACACCTCACATCCAAACCATAACAAGCTCCAAAGTTTTATTCCTACCTTCACTAATCGGAATGTGAGGGAAAACTTTATCCACTGTAGAAGTCTGACTTTGGGATATCTATTAATAAATTCTCTCTGAGCCCAAACTTTTGGTTCTCTCAGTGCTCTCTCTCTCTACTGTAAAATGGGCAGGAGTAAGAGGCATGGGATCTAGATTCTAGTCCTGACTTTGTCACAAACCTGAGGTATGATTTCAAGTAGTTTGTGTGACTCAGCCTTTCTAAACCACAGCTGGAGGTAAAGATGTAGGAATGGGAGTAGGTAGAGGCTGCTATTGAAACTGATTTCCTTCTCTTCTGCTACTGTGGAGAAAAAAATAAGGTTCACAGGCCTCCAAACTAGTTACCGAATAAAAGGTCTGGGAAACTCAAGCCACAATAAACTGAAGGGAAGGACAAAATAATCACATCATGTCTTGACTTTTATAAGACTCCTAAACTTTTTTTGCTTAGCACAAATTTATTCATATTCATTACCCAACCAACTACAGTTCATCTCAATGACCTACAAACCTCCATTTGAATACCTGACACGTCTAACTTAACGCACTGGAAACAACTCTTGACTTTCACCTTCAAAATGTTCTTCCCACCTGAGTTCAATTCCCAGCACCACCAAAAAAAAAAAAAAAAAAAAAAAGTTCTTCCCTTCCTTGTGCTTTCTTCATCTCAGTAAATGACCCTCTTTCTCACCACTTGCTTTCACAAGGACGACCAAGCTATCACCCTTGGCTTCTCCTTTTCCCCTACAGTACACCAGAAATCCTGCTGGCTCTAGCTTCAAAGTACACCCATTTCAGGGTTGAGGGTATGGCTCAGTGGCAGAGCATGTGGTCAACCTGTGTGAGGCCCTGGGTTCAATTACGAGCAACACACACACACAGACACACACAGCCACTCAGCACATCTCTCATCACTCAAGCTACCTTTATCCTCCACCTACAGAGCTTCTCAACCTTCCTTACTCTAACCTCCTCTGAAATACCTGACTATTTTCTCTAAAATAGCCACACAAACTATCCATCCACCTTCCATGGTTATATAATCTTTATTCTCTGAATTTTTCTTCAGACTGAGACAGACAGTATTACCCTATGTATATGTAAGATTATATGAATCATGTGAATCTACATTGGGAAAAAAAAGATACATTTCCTGCTGTATAATTATATCAAAATGGGTTCTACTGTCATGTATAATTAAAAAGAACAACAACAACAAAAGATTAAGTGTTCCACAGGGTTTGATGATCAGTCTCCTTATCTTCCCAATCTGTATGTTCTCACCATCCCCTGAGCAATTGGTGGTTCATCTTAGCTCAGACCTCAATCTCACATGTTAGCCCACCTGACATCTCTACAGGTGTCTCAAGTCTAACAAGGTAAAACCAAAGGCACTTCCCTTTTAACTGCTTCTGGCACCCAACTTCAAAGTATACTTCTCTGTCCTTTATATAAATCTTGATGAAAGGTACAGTCTAACTAATCAAGCCACAAACCCAAGACTTTTCTTAAATATTCCCTTCTTCCACAATCCCTATGCCTGACCAATCACTATCTACTTGTCCCTACAAATACAGAAAATATCTTTTCTTATGGCAGTTTATCTGTCCCCCTCCTGTTCTCTTCCCTGCAAATCTATCCTCCAGAGCATATCTTTCTAAAACATAAAAATAAAATCATATTACTCCCTGGCTCAAAATTTCCTAAAAATTAATTCCCCAAAAATTAATTCCCCATTTCCCTACTCTCAACAAAGTTCATCTCCTGGCATGACTCCCTCTTTTCTACTTCAGTAAGGCTATGCCTTCTCCTACACCATGAGCCTGGCAATTCAACAACTACCATTCTTTTGAGCATACCTTCATAAATTCATCCATAAAACAAAGGAGCCTGCCATCTGTTTTCCCACAATACCTTATAAGTATACCTTTACGACCCTGTATTGTAATCACTTGTCTGATCCTAGGAGACTGGAACTCCCCAGAACCCAGCACATCTCCACATAGAGAATTCAATATAAACTTAATAAATGAATGGTTTAAAGCAGGGTCCAGCAAGCCACAGCCTGCCAGCCTGCAGTCCAAATCTGGCCCATCATCTGGTTTTGTACAGCTTTTTAGCTAAGAATGGTTTTTACACTTTAAAAAAACCTGAAAAACGTATAAAATAATAATACAGCTGTAAATATTGACACTATTACACTGCAGTTCAGTGGTAAAGAGATTGCCTAGCTTTCAAGGCCCTGGGTTTGAACCCCAACATTGCCAAAGAGAGGAGAAGGAGGACAGAATAGTTAGTGGCGTTATGTAATATTCAAATTATATGAAATTCAAATTTCGGTGCCCATATTTATTGGCTCACTGCCATGTTCATCTCTGTGGGTTTGTGTGTGTGTGGTCTTAAAGCTGCTTTTCTACTATAACAACAGAGTAGTTGCAATTGAGACCATATGGCCCATAAAGCAACATTTGCTATCTCACCCTATACAGAAAGTTTGCTGACCTATGAATTAAATATAAGTAAGATCTTGCCCTCTTCTGTTAATGGCAGGTGGCAGTGGCTTAGCAGGACACAGATAACCACTGCCTATACTCTGCCTCCCACTTTCTGGCTTTTTGCTCTCTTTCCACTTGCTGCTAGTGGTCAAGTTCACCAGCATGTCTATAAGCACATTGCCCAATAGCTAGCAGATGGGCTGATGGGACTGGGGTAAGTGGGCATTCCACAATGAGTGCAAGCAGCTGACCCATCCAGCTGCTACCATCAACCTTTTACCACTTATACTTCTGGTAGAAAAGAGCTCCTCTATGAGAAGGATAGTTCTGTTCCAGACAGATTTCAGCACGAGGGAAGAATTTTATAAAACTGACATGAATCTCCACACTGCTTTCCAGAGTGGCTGCACCAACTTGCAATCCCACCAGCAATGTATGAGTGTACCCTTTTCCCCACATCCTCGCCAACACCTGTTGTTGCCTGTGTTCTTGATAAAAGACATTCTAATTGGGGTAAGATGAAATCTTAAGGTGGTTTTGATTTGCATTTCTCTTATAACGAGGGATGTTGAACATTTTTTCATAAATCTGTTGATTGCTTGTAGATCTTCCTCTGTAAAGTGTCTGTTCATTTCCTTG